>VDFB02392864.1:0-27116 GCA_007258455.2 Sequoia sempervirens | reverse complement strand
TGTTAAGAGGGTGTTTAGATATTTACGAGGTACTTCTGATTACTGTTTGGTTTATCATAGTGCTAATGATATTGATATTATGCACAAATCATTGGACATACATGATTTTGTTGATTCAGATTGGGTAGGAGACCTGGACAGTTGGAGGTCGACAAGTGGCTATGTGTTTACTTTGTTTGGAGCTGCAGTTAGTTCGATGAGTAAGAGGCAGCCCACAGATGATTTTTCCACCACAAAAGCAGAGTACATGGCTACTACACATACCTCTAAAGAGGCAGTTTGGTTATAGAGACTTGGGAAAGGTATTGATTTTAATTGCAAGCAAATTAGACTTGAATGTGATAGTCAGAGTGCTATTTGTTTAGCAAAAAATCCTATGTATCATGCTCGTACTAAGCATGTTGATGTTCATTATCACTTTGTGCGAGAAATGGTTGAGAGTGGGAAGGTATTGATTGAGAAAGTTGACACTTTGATCAATGCTGTAGATTATCTTACGAAACTAGTTCCTATAGATAAGTTCTTTTGACCTGCAGGAAGGCCATTGGCCTTGATTCATGTACTTGATTTATAATAATGATTCCTTGTTTAGAATAATTGCAATGTATAATGTCAAGTGGGAGAACTAGCACTTGCACTGGGAGGGGGTGCAAGGGTTATGCCGATAGAAAATTATATATAAGTTAACATGTTAGAGTATAATTTATATGTGCATAGAAGATACATTAATTTAATTTACAATACCTTATGTATAGAATAGTAGTTTTTATGTATACAATTTTGAAATACAATCTTGACTTTAGGTCAATAATTTGTCTTCAAGCTATCATTTCTCTTTGAGAAATTTTATTCATTATTTTAGTGGTATGTTTGTTTTGGTTACCAACTTGATAAGTTTACACCAAGATTGTAATGGAGGTGCAATAGTTATGTCAAACATGAGTTCGCTACTACCTCTTCACCACATAAATTAAGAAATTCATACCATGATTTGAATTTGATAATCAATTACAAATCAGTGAAAGGAAAAAAGAAGAAGCAAGCATTGTAAAGCATACACGTGGTTGAAGAGTGACAAAGAACCAAATCTAGACTATATATATCCATTGTAGTCTTTACCATGTGATAAAATAAATCTTGGAAATCCATCAAAATTGGAAGTAACTAGCATGAATGGGCTTAAAATATGTTACATTTCAAGCAAAGAATATAATGTCATTGTTTTACATATTTAATATTATCTATTAATAGAAAATTTAATAATAAAGAATTCATGTTTTCTACATTGATTAGATCTATATCTAAATTAGATGAAAAAGAAGAAACCTCTGGTTAGATGAAAAATAGAGGCATTTGACTTATGAAAACCACAAGTTTAAACAAAAATAAATGTATTTTATATCATATTATGCATACAACACATTGTTCAAAAACCACACAACCAAATTCTAGCTCACCATTCCTTGCTCAAAAATAAGTGATAAATGTGAACATTTTAAATTCCCTTTACCTTCAATCTAGTAGGAACAAAACTCAGCTAGTTATAGCAAGATTCAATAAGAAAATTAAATGCCAAAGTTGTACATTCATCAACTGCTATAGACCTAATAGGCCATTTCCTATAGAGTAGAAATTAGACGAGGATACAAGCATTCATCTTTCCTAAGCAGGGAATGCACTAAAAAGAAGATGAATACTCATTGTTGAAAATGAGAGAGATTCAATGGAGATTATTATGTAGATCAGATGATAACAACATTATTGTTAATCATACAAACTATTGCTTGACTAACCATGGTACAAAAAACTCTGTAAAAATGCATGAATCATAGTATTCCTAAATCAACCTACCACCAATAAAGGATGAATCAAATAGAAATAAAATCGGAAACTAGCTTTATACTAATAGTCTTTACATATGCCACTGACAGAGAAGAATAAAAAACTGAGTAGGGAGGGATTGGTTCCTAAAGCTCTGTACATCACTTAGGTGACACTGACTCGGAGAATCCTTTGACCTTAGTGCAGTTCCAGAAAGGTTGAGAAGTAACATTGAAAATAATATTGATAGGCAAACATCTTTGAATTGAATTTGTGCATTGCCTTCTAAAGAACCTACAGTTGTAATGTTCTCACATGTTATCCTTTCTATGTCTAGTAAAGCAGATTGATCGTGTCCGTCATTAGGATGGTCACCATACAACCCTGTGAAGAAAATACCTACCCTCACACTCTTCATGGTGACATTGGTTATGTAGACATACTTCATATAATTGCCTCTATCTGGGGTTGTCCTAACTTTGAGACCCCTTCTTGTGCTGAAGATGTAAAGATCTTGGACATGAACACATTTGATACCTCTTGACATTTCACTACCCAAAGCAAGACCAGAACTTGTGTGTGATTCACCAAGCACACATCGAATAATAATGATCGAGCTAGGTCATTCATAAGAAATTCCATAATCATCCCAACCACTTTTAATAGAAATTACATCGTCACCATAGCTGATGTAAAAGTCCTCAATGTAGACATCTGAACATGAATCTATATAAATTCCACATAGTTAGAGAAAGAGGTTACATAGAACTAAATCTAAATAATGCAACAGTTGAAGAGTTATATCCTAATTTTGTTTAAGAAAACGGAAACCAACTTCGAGTTTATTGCAAGACACAAAAATACAATAAAAGAAATAAACAAACTACAATTATTATTAGTCTAATACATAAAACTGAAACTAATACCTATCAAAAATATCCTTTATGTTAGATGCAAGAATCTATTTAACTAAACTGTAGAAATCAATCCTAAAGACTGTCAAAATACTATCATATTGAGTCATGAGTTTGCTGCAGAATTAATAAAACTTCTTATTACCAAATTGTGTATCTCTGCCCTTTCAATTTATAGACTTGGAAAGGAGCGAACAAAGGACTTGTCTTAAGATATGCATGATATGCGTGATCGTATGAAGGAAAAGTCTATGCACTATCTCAGTTGAACTGAAACACAACAAACTAAAACAGAAGATAATCTTACCTTAAACTTAGTTGGCGCTCAGGATTGAACTCCAGTCTAAACTTACTGGGTATCTAAAACTCACGCCAGGATTAACTAAGTCTTATTAACAGCTATCTAAAGCTGTGCCCTAATTGGAACTAAAATTCAGTCTTTGTTAACTGATGTTGCATGCTAAAAGGAACTTTTATTACTAAACAAGACTATCTGAGTTACTCTATATATATTAATGTTACCTATATAATATCAGTTGCATGCTAACAGGAACTGTTATTACTAAACAAGACTATCTGAGCTACTCTATATATATTAATGTTACCTATATAATATCAAAAAGCTATTAACAAATACCCAGTATGGACAACAATAACTACATACTAGACCTTCAAGAGGCTGAAAGAGCAGAGAAGCTGTTAAAAGCCTTTTGCTCATAGGGGGATTGAAAATCCTTGAAAGAGTTATATCTATCACAACTAATAAACCAACTTGCAAATGCTTTATGATTTTCCATCCTAACATAAAAAAATTCAACACTTGCATATCTATATTGAGAGATCATATGTTAAATTTTTGGTATATACTGGTAAAGGCCTTTAGCATATTGAACTTCCCCTAAAGTGGCGCGATCAAAGAGTTAAAGGCATATTGAGAAAATGCAGTAATAAAGAGAAGGCTGTGATTTTTTATGACACACATGATTTGCTAACTTCCATCCTCTCTGAGCTGATCATGGAACTAGTAGCAAAGAGATTAAACATATTTATACTCCCAAACAATAATTAATCACAAAAAAATCTCTCAAAATTTAATTATTCTTGAGATCTTTAATATATCCCAATTGACACAAATGCTTACAAACTGAAATGCAGTGGGAAAGGACAAATGAAACAAAAATGGAGACAGTATTAGGAACTTGATAGCCTTCACACTTTTGGGTTATGATATAGTTTCTAGTAGAATCTATAACAATTGGCAGGGTTCCTTTTTGTTTATACTTATTCCCACTAGGGTGAAATTGTAGCTTAAAACTTGTAAAACTATTATACTGTAGATTTAATTTAAGTGTTCTTTGTCACAATTCTTTGTGTATGATTAATCTTTTTAGATCAATTTTACCAACTGTAGAAAGAGACAGAAGATTGTAGAAGAATGAGACAAGAAGATAAAAGTGACAAAGCATATACGTGGAGAAACCCTTTTAGGAAGAAACTCCACCAGAATCAATAGTGCTTCTATTATTTAACCTTAGAACAAGATTACAATAATACTTTATCAATCCTTAATTGATATGCTTCCTTGCCTTCAACAATATTTCTTCACAACCTGCAATAAACTCTCAGACACTTTTTGCAGCACAAGCTATCCATGCATTCCATGTGACCAAGCATGAATCCACACATCCCATGCCATGCTTCAAACCCTCACATATGCACAAGCTCAACCTACTAACTTGCATTCAAGATCACAAACTTTGATGCAATTGCTGCAATAAATAGACAATTAATGAACATGTAAACTCATAAGAGTTATCAAATACAAGAGCATAAATCTCCTTACAAAAAACCACACCTAGATTGTGTAAGTAGAGTTCCACACTGTAACATGAAGTCAAAACCAAAGTATCCTCAATTTAGGCGCCCCAAACTGAACACTTACCTGATCGTTGGTCAAGAAAATATCTTGCAAGCATCACCTCAAAGTTGGCACCCAAGAATGGGCCCACTTAACCGAGCCTTGTAAATATCTTCTCATGCAAAAGTTGTTAACTCAAAGATGCCAACTTGGGCGCCAAAGGTTGGTCCAAGTCAATCTTAGTTAACATAAACATATATCTCCACCAATTCATGCAAACATTATGCATGATTGATCATCCCCACTTAACAGAATGTATCCACTTATTATTTGTCATGCAACTGAAGTTATTAGTCATGCAACTCAAGTCAACTGAAGCCAACTAGCATTCAACTCAAACTAACTACATGAAACTAAAGATAATTGAACCATAACTAAACTGAACTCCACTCATGTAAATATCAATCCCTAACTTGTAGGATCTTTACATGCATTACTGAAGTGTTATTAATCCTCCAAACAGTTAACTGAAGCAAGGTGGGTTCCACCTTCCATGTGGGCACCCCCATGTGCTCCAATTTTGTAGGAGCTCTTCTTGGATGTCCCCACATGTTCCTATCATTTAGGAATAATTACAAATGTCAATTTACATGTTCATTTCATTCAAATTTAATCTCTTTCTAATCCTAGTGTTGGGGAACACTTTCCAAGGACCTAGGAGATCATGAAATATGTTTAGGATTGCAAAATTAAATGGCATCATATTCCCAACAATTTGTTGGTCCTATTTTAAACTACATCTAATAATAGATCATGCATGGTACTTGGTTGAAATTCACAAGCAAAGTTGCAAAAAATGGTTATTTCCATTAGTTTCCATTTTCACATGTTTAAGACTGTCGTTGGCTTCATTGATCACATTCAAATGCTTTTTCTTTCTTTGGAATAGTTCCATTTTTAAGCTTTCAAATGCTATAGATAATTTGCAGTTGCCATCAATTGAATTTCAAGAAGCATCCAATAGAAGACCTCCTTACCAAAGATTAAAGGATCATAAAATTTCTAAGGGTGGAAACCAATGAGAAATCATACTTCAAAGATTTCTTCCTTCAAGGATTTGAAATTTTTCTTCTGAGTTGTAAATCTAATCTTCATATTTCTTATAGGAAGCAATAACAATATAAATATTCTTAGCATTTGACTTCAGTCAGATAAAAGTATTGTCTGATATAGGGTTAAGATCCTAAGGGTCGTTCGAATACTTGTAACCAAAAACCAAACTATAGAAGGGAATATCTAACCCAACTGCACTTGAAAATTTGCGATCTTGTTGATGTGATCATAAAAAATGTGGAAAGTCACAACATTAAAAACTAAATTGTTCTTCTATTTTGATAAAATGATAAAAAAAAAAAGTCATTTATGCCATGACAGAGAAATGCTATCCTAAGACAACATTTTGGCCATTGTATGGTGTATAGCAGCAGATATACTCAACTGGAGGTATACAAGCTAGAAATATGACAAAATTTGATCCAAATTTGGATGGAAATTAAAGTACTGTTAATCTAGAAAAATAAATGGTAGTCAAAGCAGTTGAGTTCAATTGATTAAAATGTTAGATTCTTATTGTAGAGATCCATGTTCAAATCCCCAAAGTGACATCTAATGTGGAATCCTTAGAAGTGACCCTTTAAACTTTGATGGAAGTCTATACCTTGTTTGAAAGCTCCCATTTCGACACAGAAAGGCTGGATGCTGGAAAAAGTTATGGAGTTTGGCTTTACACATGCCAATTACATTTTTTTAAAGTTTTTTGTGCATATCTTGCGATCAGGGCAATCCATGAAATCACATTTCTTTGAGGCATTAAGTCAAACAATTCAAGTGCCTTGTCATAAAATAAAATGGGGTAATAAATTTGGAAGACTAAGGCTCTGTACCTTTTCCAATAAATGTACTTAACCAGAAAATAAATAATTATCATTGGCAATAGGGAGGTAATGGGAATAATTGTTAAACATCCCGGTGAGAAGAGCAATACAATTCATTTCAAGGTTCGTTGTGAAAATTTTCAATGTTTCTTGTATGACAAGCTTGGGTAATATACTCTTGATTGAATCCATCAATCTCAGGGACTCAGTCATTGCTTCAACAGAATTGGAGAAATTTTTAAGAAACGCATTGAGCTTTGCCTACCTCTTGGATTGAGAGAAGCTTTATGCAAGGAGTATGGTCCATAGTCATATGCGTGGACTTTTGGAGTGATACTATACATATTAATTAGGAGCGTTTGACCTATTTGGGCAAGTGAGATGCATATTTAAGGGATGCAAGGAGCTAAGTCTTAGCCATATGCCCCTACCAAATAATAATTAGTTTTGGCCAGAAACAACATAGAACATCATAAGCAAGCAAGAAAAGAGGACAAGAGTCACAAAATGGGATAACAACAATATCCTGTACAATGAATTCAAAAATGTCCCCATGTTTATTTAGGTTCTTTGTAATGAACAAATTAACTTACCTGGATCAATGCCATCTATGTTAGGTGAGTCGCGTGGAGCAAAGATTGTAAGATTCTTAATTCACACATTGTTGTAAATCAAGACAAAAGATATCAACTTACATCACTCTTGAATAATCCCCTGTTGAACACAACTAAATTTATACAGATTCCTCAAAGTGAATATAATCCTAAGATTTGACGCAGCTTGAGCTTAAGAAAGTGAATTTACAGGGCATCTTGGCCGGTGTAGGTTTGGTTTGTTGGTTTTTAAGATGGAAGAGCGTTTGCATTTAATTCATGGATGGTGATGATAACAAACCTAAGATAGATCTTAAAATCCAATTTGATTCGGGCATGAATTTGATCCTATTTGAATGCACTTATTACAATGACTTTACAACTGCAAGATTTTTTTTTTTTTTGTATTAAATAGTAATTGTCATGTGGAAAAAATCAGTTTGAAAACCACCAACTACTTTGCAGTTTCAGGGCAACCAATAGTTAGTATTACGGCGTGAGACAAGTTTATGGTGGAAACCTCTCACATAATATAGCCTATCGGCTAAAAAGAGAATAGAAAATAATTACCATATTATATCGATATACATGTTATCACAATGACCAAGAACATGCTTGGAAGAACTTTATCCACATTTGAGGATGAATAATTGATCAATTATTAAAAAATAAAACTAGACAAATGCTAGAAAAAATAGGCAAATCAATTCAAAGGCCTATAGATACCATTAGGAACAACATTTTAAACAATCATCAGATGTTGTAAAATTTTGAGGTAGTAGACAAGATGTTTGGGATCCCCATTCTGAGTGGCATAGATATAGACATAGTGGTAGTCACGTACAACATGCACAATGTGGCTCCCTCTCTTATTGCCTTGCTTGTAATTGCTACAATATAAAAGAGGACATTAAAAACCTAAATTTTATTGGCATATATTGCAAATTTTGGTGTTATTTTTTCCTAACTATGCCATGATAACACATACCTTAGAAGGCCAATGATAGAAGGAAAATAATTACAATTAAATTATTTTGGTATCAAATACTTGACCAACGACAATATTGAAGCTACTATCAAGATATCCAACATCTTAGAAATATTAGAAAATAAAATACAATTTAGGATATTAATCCTACAAGGCCATGAATTTCCAGAATGAATTCATAGAACCAAAATCATCAAACTTACAATATCCAACCATCCAACAAAGCTTCTCTAGCCCATATCCATTAAACACATGTAGAGGTGATGAGGTAAGATAAAATTGACCACAAACCACCATCCTAACCCCACCTAAAAATTAAAAAGCGTATCACCACAATCATAATACAACACAAGACCGTACCAAATAAAAGAGGAGATGAACTTAACCTAGTCATTCCCACTAAACTAGTAATCCCTCATTCCTACGATACCTTGGCCAAGTGTACTACATAAAAATTAATGATTCAACACATTATTTTACCTTTTTCCATAAAAGAACCATGAAACTTTTTTGAAGTAAAATTCTTAAGAGAATCTAGTAGGGCAATGTCAAGAAATGCCATCTAAGATCTTAATAGATTTGAATTGAACATACTTGACATAAGGAGGTATTGTCCATTCTAGTAAAACCCATGAGACAATCTCTCTTGCTGCTAGCCACACCAAAATAAACATATTCCTAAGTACCTCAATGAAAAAAAGTTAAAGACTTCCATCTTTCTATGTTGCAAATAAAATTGAATTTAGAGTACTCAAGAATAACAAAATGATAGGAATATTGGCCCAATAATGAACAAAACCATCAATTTTAACACAAGAAACCATAATAACCATTGTCAATGCCTTCCTCCACAAGCTTTGGGATGTTTGAGGTCATATATAACTAGCAAAAAAAAAATATTAACTACATTTAATACTTCCTCTCCATTATTCTTGCCAAACTCTTAAGAATATATTTTAACAAATTTAATAGTGATTGTTATAAGATCAAATATTAACATTGTAGTCTTTGGATGTAATAATTGTAAAAAAAATTATTATAAAAAAAAAAAACTTCAGAAATGAACTTAAATTTTTATATTGTCATACTTCACACCATTAAACATGTATTTTTCCTATTTTTTAATTAATATAAATTTATTTATTAGTATTTTCTATTAGATAATATTATTGCAATAGTGACACTTAATTAATTATTAATAAATGTGTTTTTCAAATTTAAAGTCATTATTTTTTCTATTCAAGAAATATTTATCTTTTCTAAAGTAGAGATGCAAGAAATATTTATGATTGACTAAAAACTTAACTTTAGGTGTTAAAAGATCGATTTATTGAATAATAGATTTTTTAAGTTTTTTTTAGCATTTTTTGGTTATTAAAATTTCTATATAAACACCTATAATATAATCTTAAAATAATAATTTGAATAAAAATGATAATAATATAATATAATCTTGAAATAATAACAATTAAAAAATTAAGTTAAGATTAAATTACAATTGTTATTATCATTATATAAAATGAGCAAGTCGGAGAGATTTGAAGACATGGCACGCTCTACACATTTCTTTCGCGGCTCTTCCTGCGTATGGGTCTGACGCCTCCAAAACCTTCTGCTATGCATTGCAATCCTCTCCTCCTCTGACACAGGATGGTGTCCATGAAATGGCATGTCTCGAAGGGGTATTTGATAGGGTGTTATCACCAAGGCGAGAAGAATCGAGGGTTTTAGGGTTAGGAAAAATGACAAAGTCTGAAATCATGCGAAAGGATGTGCGGCCAAATGCATAGGGTTTGTGTGCCTCTGTCTTGTCTGGTGATTACATGGCAGCCAACAAAACGTTGGCATTGTTTACTTCTCTTTCGGATTCCCGTCATCGTGCCTCCTAGAGTTCCCCTCTCTCCATCTATCACTCAGGTGTGGTTCCGAAAATATGCCTGGACTCCATTGCTTGCAACAGAGAAGTATACCTACAGGAACATGCTCTAATTTGCAGATTCATGCGTGTTTGGCTGAAACTATGCGACCTCCATTCTTGGATAATCCAAAACTGGGAAGAATATATGGAGGCAGAAATCAACATCTACCAGTGTGCTAAAGGGTATTTCATATTAGAATTTGAATATTTGGAAGCTAAGGCATTGATTCTCAACACTGGTCCTTGGTTTTTCCAAGGCAATTTTTTGTGCATCAAGCCATGGTTTCTCTCTTTCGACCGTCGCTCTGAAACTTTTTCTTCAGCATTCCTTTGGGTAAGACTACCTTACCTACCTTTGCAGTTTTGGGAGATTGAGTGTTTGGTGGAAATCACTAATGGACTTGGAAAATATCACAGCATATCAAAAGAAACCATCAATTGTGAAAATTCTAGTTTTGGTCATTTATGTGTTGAATTTGATTTATCCAAAGGTCTTCCAGCTGAAATCTTTTTGAAGGTGGGGAATAGACGGTGGCATCAACTGGTTGACTATGAAAAGATTGCTTTTAGATGCATGTTTTGTTACTCAACTTCGCATGCAACCTCCCAATGCAACAAGAAGCTAACTGTGGAGTGGAGGAAAACTGCCCCCAATCTACCCTCTTGGTGGGAGGGGGCTAAATCTAGCCATTATGTTATTGTACCCAAAGAGAAGGAAGTATCATCCCCTTCACATGCTACACTAAATGATTCCACTTCGTTTCTCCCTTCCTTGTTAGCTCCAATAGTTTTTGTAGGTAATAAGCCAGGCGGTGGCTCAATGGGTGTTGATACATCTCCAATTAAAGGTCAATCAGTATCCTAGATTACAGACTCGCAGTCTCTGGTGTCTTAGGTGTCTCCATCAGGGTTAGTAGAGGATGGTTCCTCAAAGAAGGAACACAAGGAACATGATGCCACTCATAAGTCTGATGAGGAATGGATAGAAGCAATAAGAAAAAGTCGAACCAAACATCCAATGACATTAAGGTCAGCAAAAATTGAAAATGATGTACTTTTCAAATGATTGTATCTATGTAAATCCCTTTAATTTAATGAAAGAGTGCTACCCTCTCTGCTAGTGGTTTGCCAAAAAAAAAATATTATTATTATTATATAATTTTTTTTACTTTTTTTAAAAGATGCAATGCACCCATATTATTAGGGGTAAACGCTTTTGATCGGAGCTATGAACCGGGTACAAGAAACCACCAAACCCCAAGACAAGGCCTACAAGCACTTTAGCTCAACGAAGGTTTGAACCTGGTGGCCATCACTACAACCAAGCAACTTGACCACCAAACCATGCCCTTATCAACAATATAATTTTTTTTAATTAAATTAAGATTAGATTTATAATTTTTTTGGCTACGTAAATCATTTTTTTATTAATGTCCAAAGTGTTTATATTGCTTCGATCTTAGTGGCACCCAGCCATAGATTGATCCCCTTACATACATTATCATCCCTAGTTTTATGGCATTAACCTGACATTCAAAGCCTTAACAATCTATTCAAAAGATAACCTTCACAGCGAAAGATGATCAAATTTTCTACCCAGTACCCGCCCAAAATAAAAACTATGTGAATCATTAGACAAACCCATTAGCCTTCACAACAGAAGAAATTAATTGTGTTTCCCAGTACCCACCCAAAAAACCAACTGTGAGAACAACGACCAAACCATAACCATCCTAGGATGCAGATACCTACCATACCAAAAAAGGCAGAAGTAGGGATTAACAGTTAGTCCAATTCCATGCCTTCGCCCAAGAGATACTCTCGAAAGAGGCTTCTCCAGTCTCCATTGGGCGTCGACTCCAGGTATAGAAACCTCCATAGAAGCTCCACTCCGCGAACCGTTTGTGCCTTGTGCTCCAATAACGCTATGCCTTTCACGTCCAACAAAAAAGGGTAGCGTTTTACTGAGACATCTAGTAAGAATATCCTCCCCATGATATCCTTCGACCGAGGCATACCCACCCCCAGCTTTGCAATAATGATCACGTCCTTGACACCCTCCAGCAGCTCCGACCAAACCACTTTGTGCGCCATCAACAATGTCATTGCTTTCGAAGTCTGTAGGTCGAGAAGAGATGCAACAAATCGGGATACTATGTCTACACTCACCCTGTATTGCTCCTTTGAAATGAGAAACTTCAACCCCAGGACCAATTTTATCGCCTCCACCACCAAGAGATCATCTTCATGAAGACTGACCTAAGTCTATTATCAATAATCTTCCCCAAGAATGCCCATTGCTTGCATGGGGTGGTGAGATGAATGGGAGTCTCCATACTCACACAGCAACTCTGCACATGAATTATAATGAATGCCATTGCCAACCCTTAGCTCTTACTTAATAACATCCATCAAATGTATCTGCATTAATGGTAATTAATTTGTCTTAGTGGAGAGCTTAACACTCCATCAAAAATTCTGCTCAAGGCGGATGAGGGAGCATGTGAAAGGACATATTGAGTTGTTTTTGATGCTCATCGGTATTGCACCATCCCAAAAAATGTGTTGAGGATGTCCTTCTCAACCATACGTAATGATGACCCGCTAGGATGCCGCAGAAGATTAGAGTTATAATTAATTATAATATATTTAATAGATTATACTTAATTAAAATATATTTAATAGTTATAAAAAATAAATTAAAATTAAAAAATGTTATTCAACAAAAAAAATTGGAACTAAAACTAACACTTCATCTAAAGGAGGTTCAAAGATTACACGATAGAAAAACTATATGTATGTTAATATGTTAATATGTTAAGATTAAACAATTAATAAGTGCTAAATAATGGAATGAAATAAACTTAGACAAATTTAGATTTTTTCCTTAAAAAAATTAAGTATTATTTGATTATGAAATATTTGCATACAAATTTAAAACATAAAGCAATGCAAATGAAAAATGTGATAAATGAGATTTTGGAAGCTTTTATCTGATATTTTGGAAGGTTTTACCATTAAACAACAATTGATATACCATTAAACTACAAGTAAAACTTGTTTTCCGACTACTTTGTGAAACTTGTTTTAAACTCAAATCTTGTGCACTATATATAACCTATAAACTAATTATTAATTGTTAGTCCCTATCTTTATAAGGAGGGGAACTAATGTTATCACCTCAATCTTGCATATTAAAATTGTGCTTTGGGAATGACACCAAGAAATAAAGCTAAATTTTAGCTTATTTTAGGGGGAATATTTAGAAAAAGCGATTTTTTTCCTGTTTTTGTGATTTTGTGATTGGTGGGTGTAATTTTCCTCATGGTTTTGACATTTTGTAAATATTTTTAATAATAATGATTATTGTAGGGAGCTTTGCTATTGGAAATATTTCACGAGTGTGTTTGTATAGTCGTGATTTTCCATGGACTCTTTGTGGGGACGTGTGGCGTCTTAAGTACCACATTTGCACTTTATCGCCTCAATCTTGCATATTAAAATTGTGCTTTGGGAATGGCGCCGGAAAATAAAACTAAAGTATACCTTATGTTCAGGGGAATATTTAGAAAAAACAATTTTTTTCTCATGTTTTTGCAATTTTGTGATTGGCGGGTGTAATTTTCCTCGTGGTTTTGGCATTTTGTAAATATTCTTAATAATAATAATAATTGTAGGGAGCTTTTCTATTGGAAATATTTCAAGAGTTTGTTTGTATAGTCGTGTCTTGCCATGGACTCTTTGTGGGGACGTGTGGCGTCTTGAGTAGTACATTTGCATTTACTAGTTGCGTCTTCTCATTTATTATGAGTAGGTTGGAGTGTAGGCATCACTAGTGGGTTAAGCTGTTAAGTTTTAATTCTGTTGTGCAAAGTGGTATTTGTGTTATTTGGTCATATGCTCAGGTTGTTTGATGAGATTGAAATTTGTGTCTGTTGGGAGGGTTTTCATCTACAGTGTTGGAAGCGTGAAAGGTGGCATCTGTAAGTTACTCTATATTTTACACTTTGATTTCTTTGTTTTTATCTACGAATTTGGAATTGAAAAACAAAGTGTTTGTAAGTTCCTATATCTTTTACAGTCTGGTTTTATAGTTCTTTGCATCTGTGCATTTTATGGTTAATTTCTACTTAATGCAATCATGCATTGCAATTGTAGTTGAGTTTATTGAATAAAAATGAAAATTAGGTATAAGTAAATGGAAAATGTTTAGGAATAAAATCATTAAATTTGTCTGTTGAAAGGGTTTATAGTCTTTTACATTGTCGTTTTATAGTGGCTCACATATTTGCATTTTACGGGTGAATGTATGTTGTTTGTTGTTTGCATTTTCTGTGTCTATGTCTATTCTTCGCTATTATTTATGGATTAGTGTCTATTGTTGAGTTAAATAGTTAGTTGCATTTCAATTTATTGGATGAAGATGATAATAGTTTGTGTTTTGAATATTTCTTGGTTTTGAAGTTTTAATTCTGTTGACCAAAGTATTATTTGTGTTGTTTCCCATTTGCTTGGGTTGTTTCTGTGAGTGTAAATATGGATTAGCCTTTCTTGTCTGGTGGTTGCTTTTATGGGTTGTTATCTATCCTCGAGTTAAATACTTGACACCGTAATTCGTTAATGTGGACTTCTTTGCTATCCATGATTAAGAATGGAAGTAGCTAGGTGCACTTCAATTTATTGGGTGAAAATGAGAATTGTTCATATTTGAAGTATTTCTTGGGCTTGAAGTTTAAATTTTGTCGACCAAAGTATTATTTGCGTTGTTCTCTCATTTGTCGAGATTGTTTGACAGAGTGTATTTATGGGTGCAGGTATGCACAACAATTGCGCTTGAACTTTTTTAATGGAAATGAAAATTGGGTGTGAGTAAATGGAAGATGTATGGGTATAAAATTATTAAATCCATCTCTATTGAACGAGTTTATATCTGTTGTATGGGAGTGAAAGACAAAGCCTTTGTAGGATTATATGTCTTTTACAATGTCGTTTTATAGTGGTTTACATATTTTCATTTTATGGGTGACCGTCCATTGTTTGTTGCTATTTGCATTTTGTGTGTTTATGTCTATTCTTTGCTATTCTTTATGGGTTAGTGTCTGTTGTCGAGTTAAGTAGTTAGTTGCATTTCAATTTATTCGATGAAGATGAGAATAGTTTGTATTTTAAATATTTTTGGGTTTTCAAGTTGTAATTCTGTTGAGGAAAGTATTATTTGTGTTCTTTGTCCATTTTCTCAGATTATGTCTATGAGTGTGAATATGGGTTAGGCTTTCTTGAAAAACCAGGGTTTCTGAAAGAGCTTTTATGGGTATTTTGTGTGTTTATGTCTATCATTCACTACTCTTTATGGGTTTGTGTCTGTTGCCGAGTTAAATAGTTAGTTGCATTTCAATTTATTGGATGAAGATGAGAATAGTAATTCTGTTGAGCAGAGTATTATTTGTGTTGTTTGCCTATTTGCTTGGGTTGTTTTTGTGGGTTTAAATATGGGTTAGCCTTTCCTATTCGGTCCTTTGCAATCATGGGATGCTTTTATGGGTTGTCTGTTGTTGAGTTGGATACTTAACACCATCTTATCTATAAATATATATATATATATTGCATACATACATGTGTGTTTTTATACGTATGTATGTATGTACATAGCTGCACACAAAGACATACATATATGCAAGTATATATATAGGTATGTATACATATACACACACACCCACCCCCACACACACACACACACACACACACACATATATGCATATGTATTTGTATGTGTGTGTGTGTGCATATATATATATATTTGTGCATATATATATGTATATGTATGTATGTATATATTTCTATGCATATATATGTATATATGTGTGTGCTTTGCATTTTGCATTAACTGGGATCTATTTTTTGTTTATTTTGAATTGATGCAAGTGCAGTTCCTATAAATGCATAATGTTGTCAAGACCTGGGGCTACAATGGTGTCAAATTTAATGATTTTATACCCAAATATATCCCAATTACTTTGACCTAATTTTCATTGCTATTTAATAGACTCAAGTGCATTTGCAATGTGATGTCTGTGTGCACAAAATCTAAACAACAACAGATAATAGACATTAACCCATAAAATACAAGCATGTAAAAAACTACAAAACGACACATACATATATATGCATATGTAGACATGTATATATAAAGTTATGTATACATACATGTATATATGTGTCTATATATATGTGCATATGCACATATATAACTCTGCACACATATAGTTATATACATGTGTATATATATATGTATGTATATACATACATATATATTTACATTTTTCCTGTTTAGATGTTTATATATATGTGTGTGTATGCATATATATATATACATATATGTACATACTTAAATGTATGCATGTATATGTATGTGTCAATGCACATGTTCTTACATATATGTATGTCTTGATATATGTGCATATGTATATATATATATATTATGTACACCTGTGTCTGCATATAATTAGGTGTGTATATACATATATATGTCTATGTATATATATGTATGTGTATCTATATATATGTGGTTGTTGAAACAAAAAGGTTATTCATTTTAGATGCATTGCACAATGTATTTTCCAATGGTTGTTGTTTTTGCAGGGATCTATGCCAACTGTTTATTATTTGTCATCAACACTCTACTATACAACTTGACATGCTGCTACAACAATGTGAGGAGGTATGGTCTGCACCAGTTTATGCATTCACAAGAAAACCATGGGTACAAAATAATGAGAAAAATTACATATACAACCAAATATATTGATCAAATATCTAGGTATTATTTTCATAGTGGCTGATAAACATCATACATTGTTTGTTAGGTAAATTGCAATGTCATTGGTTTTAGAGACGGTAACTAGTTCAAATTAATGCATTATAGTATATGTTTGTGACCTTCTTTTTGGAGCAACTTTGAAGCTAATCGTAGCTAAATAGAGTGAGAATGCACTCGGATGTGGAGCTATGACAACATGTGTTGTTCACAATGTAGAGATAGACATTAAAAAAGTCAAGTAAGATGTGAGTTAGATTTCAAATATTTTGTCTTATATATTCATTTTGGATTGTTCCTTGCATTGTGTGATGTATAGAGATTAAGATTAAATCCATGATAGACAATGTAGTGTCTTTTTCTATTTTCACTCATGCAATTTCCTTATGATGTTTACAGGATTGTGGATATGGTCTTGCAAAGCTATCATCTATCTAATGAGACTTTGCAGTTTGTTTGAATGCACCGATGCAGTATTAGAGCATACTCCACCTTTATTTTTAGTTTGCATTCCATAGCCTGAATAAGATTCTTATTTATTATGTGTTATGCACATGTCCTTTTTAGATCTTCTCTGATGTGATTGATATGCTCTGTGCCAATTGCATAAGTCACTCTTCAAAATTATACTTCAATCTTGTTTGGCTTTTGGCAATTTGTTGCCAATTGTTGTTTTGACAATCAGAGTTGTGGCAATGCTGTTGCTATTGCTTATTAAAATGTTGGGGACTTTCTTTCCACAAAGGTAGCTAGAATCACAAAATCAAAATGTTATTTGCTTGAAGTGATTTTTGATCTTTCTAGCTGCATCTCTTCATTGTCTTGAAACAGTAAGCTATTGCTTCTACTATCAAGGCACCTATCAATATTAATAGTAAATAAAATCTATGCAATCATGCATGACAATTTACAATTAGGCAAGGAAACTACTACTAACAATGCAACTTATCCTCCAGACATATTGATAGTGATTTCTTGAACATGTGTATAATGCTCATGGATAAAGACATGGAAAAGTCTGTGCATATATCTTGAATAGGTGGACATGTTTGGATAACTATTGTTGTTTCATGGATATACAATTAACTTGGATTGGATGGAGACTTTGAAAAAAACCAAGTAGGACTATGTTTTGGTAGAATAATTCCATGGAACGCAGGATAAATTTAAGTGTGATTTTTGTTTTTCTCATATTCTTGTCATTTGTTACTATTCGTTGTTTAAGTTGGCTAGGGTTTCTAACAAAATCTCTCGATTCATACAAACACACTACTATATTTCCAATAGGAAAAATTCTCATCCTCATCTAATTGATTGAAATGTAGCTGACATCCATGGCATTGCATGTTTGTGGAATATTATATAATTTATGCTGGGAGCTTTGACATTTGGATAGATCTAATGTTTGTTTATGAGACCGACCTGCAGTTGGCATGCTACTGTGGTAGACAATAGACTAGCTACATCATGGATGTTGGAAAAAATAGAACTGAACATTTATAGAGTCTATTGAAAAAAAAGGCAATAGCAATGTAAAAGATATAACAAGTTTCAGACTCAAGAGAAGCATATTTTAGTCTCATCAAACAATCTGAGCAATTGATTAGACAATGCAAAAAAGACAATGTACAAGATATGTGAGATTACAAATGTCTGCTTTTTTTATAGGTTTTATTGTCAAGGAATAATTTATCAAGATAATTAGACAATGCAGGTAATGCTTTGCTCAACAGTATTAAAATCTAGTGGAGGGATCAATTAATGCTAGTTGCATTTCAATGCAATTGCAATGAGTGAGAATTAGTGACTAGGAAGTGGTAAAAGTCCATGTTAAAATAGAACACATTGAATTTTTGTACCTATGAAGGCTTTATACTTAATTGAAGTTAGCAAAAAAATTGACATTGATGAGTTATATTGTTAGGTGTTTAACTCAAGAACATAATCTAGGTGATGAAAAAAAACAAGAATTGTGAATAATAGACATCAACAGACAAAATGTAGTGAGCAATAAACAATACATATTAAGTCGTAGAATGGAAGGATGTAAAAAACTATAGAGAAACACTGTAAAAGACATATGGAATTACAAATGCTTTATCTTTTCCTACCCATACAATTGACATAAATCCTTTCCACATATATAGATTTAATGATTTTATATGCAGACATTTTGCAACTACTTGGAACTGATTTTGAGTCTCATTTCATACATGTCTTTACCATGCCCAACATAGAAGATGACATTAACAAATTATGGTGTTAAGTCTTCTAGTAAAGAATAGAGTTTGGTCCATAAAAGCATTCAAAGGTAGGAAAGAGTAGAGAATAAGCCACAGGGTGTAGACATTAGGAAACAATAGACATTAACGTATAAAATATAGAGATGCAACGAACTATAGAACGATATTGTAAAAGATATAGGAACTTACAAGTGGCTCACTTTTTGCTTCCAATACAATAGATGTAAACCCTTTCAACATGCACATATTTCATTTCCTGAATTGTTATGTATAGTTTGGAAATTGTTTAATCTTTGCTACTCCCTACCAATTAGTGTTCTTATAGATGAATCTCTGTTTTAACAACTTTTCCATTTGTTTATGATATTTTGGCCTTTGTTTCTGTTTTTGTAATTCAAATGTATTGTGTGTTCATGAAAAAAGTGATAGACATTGAAGGATGTCTACTTGTTCAAGATATGTCTGATTTGCCATGGGTCTGAGAAAATGAGAAAACAACAAAAATAATAGTTTGCTTGATAGATGTAAAACTTCACACCATAAGTCACTAATAACGGTTGCACTTCAGTTTACTCACAATAAATGAGAGCTCGCAATAATAAATGCAAATGTACTACTAAAGACGTCATGTGTCCCCACGATGAGTACATGGCAAGAGATGACTATACCAACAAGCTCATGAAATATTTCCAATAGAAAATCTTCCTACAATAATTATCATTCTTTAAGAAAATTAGAAAATGACAAATCCATGAGGAAAATACCACTAGCCAACGAGAAAATCAGGAAAAAAATTAACTAGTGTTGTGTGCGTAATTGTGATAGGCTTATACTCTTCTAATTTTTTTTACTAGATACATGTTTTCATTGCATATGTCTTTGTACATAAGTGGCATTGTTTATAGTATTTGTCATGCTTACTCTAGAATTGCTACTACTATTGAGCATTGGAAATTGGAATACATGGTTATACAAATTTCCTATTTATTATTAAGGTTGATATGGCCTTTGTTTTTCTCAGGTGGCAACTGTGACTGAGACCATTTGTTGCATATGTGAGAGCATAGGAGATCAAGTTCCTAATATGCTATGGCATAAATTTGTAAGTTTAGTTTCTTTTTTATGCCTAGTTTATATATTTGCATCCTATTCCACTTGCAAGAAAATTATTTTGTTTAAATTTGGGAGGTCTACTAAATTGCAATTATATTAATGTTCGAAGTCAATTTTCTTGTGTTGTTCTTTGCAATTGTTTAATTATTGTTATGTTATGCCTCTATATTATTACTATGTTCTTGAACAATAATATTTCCCCAGGTTGATGATCAGGTGTTGAAATGAATATTTTATTCATATTTGCAGTTATACATAGTACTTGATTATCTATGTGCAAGTGTTTGTAATGGGCTTTGTTTTGTTACAAGAATCAAATGCGAAAAAGAAGAAACACTTGTCAAGATCATGTTCGTGATCAAGAAGAAGATAGTATACAAACTAGCCAGCTTCATAGAACTGCAAAACTCCCTGGCTATCCATGTACAAAATTTTGGCCATTGCTATTCTGTTCCAACTAGTACTGACCAACCATCAATAAAGTTGTGTTGGAAAGCTAGTCCTACATTTTAAACCATTCAAAGAAAAAATTGCATTTTAAAAAAAAACAATTAGAATGCAAAAAATGATAGAGCATAGTTGTTGTGGACTGTCAAACACTTTTGCTAGTTAGATGTAGAGGAAGCGAAATTGTTTTGGGAAGTGCAAGGCTGGCACTCCTTAGGACTTGACAACATAGAGTTTTCTTCCATACTGCATTTTGCAATGTACCTTCTCATAGCAGATACACATGACATAGTATTATTTTGTCCTTCTGTGTTGTGCATTCTGCATTGGCCTTCTCAACTTAAGAAAAAGAGAATAAAAATTCTCCTGCATGGCAAATCTTTTGGTGTTTACAAATTCATAGTCTAGAGCTTGCTTTCAAGTTGCAAGATTGCATTTGCACTTATACATATATGTTTATATATACAGATGTATATGTATATATATATGTGTGTGTGTGTGTGTGTTGTTGTGTATATATATATATATATATATGCATATGCCTACGTGTACACATATATGTATGAATGCTATAATGATGCATGGAGTTGCAAAGCCTGAAAGTATTGGTAGCAGATTTGATTGTTTCCTTTTTGGTTTTGCTTGGTTCATTTTCTTTTCCTGGAAAAAAAATGTCATTGTTGAATTTATTTTGTTCCTTTTTTGTAGATTCTACACTATATATGCTCTTTTTTGCTGCCATATATCACCACAATTTGAATTGTTATTGATTTGTGAGTAATACATATCCATGTTTATTTATTTTTGTTGTTCTCAGATGCTTGCTATGTTGATTAGTGGTTCTAAAACAAATTCTATTTCAGCTACATAGATTGAGCTTAAAATTTGTTATTTGCATTCTACCTTCCTTGCTATGCAGCTTCCATCGTAGGTCTGTAGGTGGGAGTTTTGTATTGCACCTACTTGTGGTAAGTATTTTCTTGTTCAGTTTGTCATTGTATGTATTCAATATTTCAAACATCGAACATTTCTTTGAAATAATTACTTTGATAACAATTGTCAATACAATTAGTCTTTTTCTAAAATATTCGACATGGAATCTGCACATATGGTTTCAAAGAATTGTGTGAAGAGACATAAACTGTCCCAAGAGCCAATCATAGTAGAAACCTACAAGCCAACTGCAAATGCATCTTATACATCTATTGATGAAGCTTTGCACCATGTGTATTGTTTTCGAATAGACTCATTCAATTACAAAGTTGGTGATTACTTATTTGATACAGTACATGTCCTAGTGCATTGATGATATACATCAAAGTAGCTACGCAATGGTTTGGTCAATCATTTTTTAAATTGTTTTCATAATCGTTGTCTTGTAGCTTTAAATTCTAATGAGCTTGATTTACACCCAACAATGCTAATGAATTTGCATAATGTACATGACAAAAGCATGTACCTTCAAAGAATGAGGCTGTCAATGACATAAATCAGGAATAATGGTGAGACTAGGCTATGGGGTGACACATTTTATCTAAAATGGTTGGCATATTGGCTAGACATTCCAATACACATTTGGTCTTTGAGGCACAAAACAATGTATTTGCATTTCAATGAGCATGCAACTAATCCTGTAATATCGATTCTTTTCCATGACATAACTCCTACTGCTGGCCACTATGATCCTATCTTCTCACGACTAAACACATACTATCGCATTGAAAATGTCCAACCTCATTTACAAATGGCAAACTGCAATATCGACAATATTTGGCACTCAATAGGAAATGTGTTCGAAACAATTGGGCTTTCTAGGGTGCCTACATTTCGTAGTGCATGTGGAGAAAGCATGTTTGCTACCATAGATTTTTTGCTTCCTGAACAATTTGATCTAATTGCTTTGTGGTTATTTATGGAATAGTCATTGGCTAATGCATTAACAATTCAGAACAAATATGCAATTGCTTGTTTTGAAGGTTTTGCTCGAGGTAGTGTAGACAACAATAATTGCCTACTACATTTACAGTCATTGGTTTCTAGAATTGGTGTGCCATATGTAAAAAGTTGGCTTGAAGGGACTGAATTTTGTGCCCTATGGCTATCGCATATGTTTGATGCAAGAATACACATATAGAAATTATCTCCATTTCCCGAGCGAAAAACATACTCTAATTCGACGACCCCAAAAAGAAATCTGAACTTAGTTTGCTTCTGAAATAGCTCAGGTCATTGTAACTATGAACCGCTTCAAGAAAAAGAACAATTCACACAGACCACCCATATGAATGATCCAATTTTTGTTCAAGATATGTCAAGCTTTTATGTATCGGAGACAATGAACAATATGAATAGTTCTCATAAAAAAAACAATTGCAACAAGACACACAACTGCTATAGCAAAGTTCAGAATGCATCAAACATTACACTCCTTGAAAGCGCAAATGCACAATGTACACCTACCCAGTGCAAATGCTCTGCAGTACAACACTACATATAGCAAAACTCAATACTGTGATTCTACTAAAAATACAACACAACGACAATCACTACGCTCTAAAGAGGCAAATACGAAGTGGGCAACAGGATTGTGCTTCACCCTTGCAAAAAATGACACAAAAACCATATAGATTTTCTATGTTGCAAAAGGAAAAAGGCACTAATTAGCAAAGAAAAGGAAGAAGTGTTCATAGAAAAAATTTAATGTAGTCCAAAAATCTATTAACTCGTACTTGCAAATGATAAATGACACTCCCATACAACCATGCTTTGTTTGTGACATGTTGCATTTCCATCACAACATCTATAAAGTTGACAATGCACTCATAGACACATTTTCTTTGGCTTCTGATTAGACATATGAAAAGAATATGGAGATAGGCCAACCCATTTGCAAACAATGTGTAAAATCCACACTAGACGGTAAAATGCCATGTTTCGCTACACCTTCAAGAATAAGACAAAATGCACAAATAGATGTTGTCCATTGTTTGACCAGTCTTGAAGGAAGACTTGTGTCTTTGTGAATAGCTTTCACACAAATTAGGCAATTGGGATATAAACGAGGGTAGTATGGCTTGCTCGGGACAATTATCAATGTTCTTGTAGATTTTGATAGAGTGCAACAAGCCTGTCCTAGGCAAGTGGATGAAGCCACAACAGTAGCAGTTAGGCTAAAGTGAAAGATAGAATATGATAATGTATATGCATAGGGAAATGTTAGACCTACCATAGTTATGAATGCTTTGATTGCTCTATCCAAAACACCACTATACAAAAAAGAGAACATCTCTATAAATAAAGAATGACATGAATTGTTGACAAATAAGACAACGCCAATAGAAACAGGTTCTAAAACATAACAAGCTATGGAAGATGGTAGATTTAAAGATTATGAGGATCCAATCGTTGAATCAGTGATACATTGGTTTAATGAAGAGCAATTGGCCAAAGACCTTGACACAACAATAATCAAAATTGCACCATCATAAGGGTTCAAACCTCTTGGTATTTTCCAGGACATGTATGCAAAGGAGATGAATTTCCCAACTTTGTTCTATGGTTTGGCACGCCCAATTGACATAACTAAAAATTTGACATACCAAAAAATTGCAAGATGGGAACTCATGCATAAAGACAATGACTTTGCACAACACATTACAAACATTTTTTTCAAGGCTATAAAACTTATTATTTGCCAAGTGTCCTCGTTAGCATGGGTTTGCATATGAAAGGTTGAACTGAAAGGTGGGAAATTGCTTGCAAAAGACGTACGCAATCCAACAAAACTTGAAAAAATATTATGATCCCCATTGGGCTATAGAACATTAAAAAGCATTAGAACCTCTCTTGATTATTTGGAAAACACAAAAAAAAAACCATATTTGCAATGATAAGACAATTGGGACCTCCAACCTTCTTTGTGACGTTAACAAGTGCCAAGCATCTTGGGAGCCATTGTGCAAAGCTTTGCACAAAATATGTGCTTCGCAAGAATCAAAATGTAATGAAACCATAGAAGACAAAGACTTGGATTTCAAAATAAGGAAAAATATTGTGCTTTGTAGCAGCTATTTCAATCACAGAGTCAATGCATTCTGGAAATTGATGCTAAAAAACCATGAGTTATTCAGACAAGTCACTGACTATTCTTTTGTTACAAAATTCCAAAACCGAGGCAATGAACATGTTCATTTCCTGCTATGGATAAAAGATGCACCTGTATATGGAAAATGCTCAAATTTTGAAATATAAACCTTTGTGGAAAAGTATATTTCATGTGACTTGCTATTGCTTGATACAAATCTTGCCAAAATGCAAACAAACCATCACACAAATACTTGCAAGAGATACAAAAATTCAAGTTGCAGATTTAGCTTCCCTTTGCCTCCGATGAGAAGAACAATTGTTTTGGAACCGCTCCCATTGCCTGATGCCACAAACAAGGAAAAGGCAATAACTTTTTTTTAAACAATTGGAAAATAAACATTATAAAAATGAACTTTCATTTGAAAATTTCCTCACTGAATTGGAAATGAATGAAATTGACTACATTACAATGCTTCGATCGACATTGTCGCACAAAATTGTCATGCTAAAAAGAGACCCACTTGACATTTGGATAAATGCATTTGCAAAGAAAGTGCCTGGCCTATGGTATGCAAATACAAATACATGATTTATTTTGGATGCATATGTTGCTGCATCTTCATGAACATGTCAAATTTACATCATGCATAATCATATTCCATTCATCAAATAAATCGGGACTTTATTTAAATCAAATCCTAAATCAATTACCAAAGTCCAAAAGTCAAATCAGTTAATCAGCATTAAATCAGCATAATCATCATTAAATTAATCTAATCCTAATCTAAGGCTAATCCCATCCCACTTGCACAATAAATCAATTTTATTGATTTATTAAAACAATCATTTTCCCTCAACATGACAAGTCAAACAGGGCATTTATTGCATTTTCCTTGTCCCCTCTCGGCATTTATGGCAAAATTTGAATTCAAATTTTCCCCTCTTGAGCACTCTTCCCAAATCTTGCATTAACCACTCACATGATGACAAGTGTCCTCCTATCATTGGCTTAATCTTTTAGTCCCACATTGGTCCCTCTTCAACATTGGCATTTTGAAAATCTTTAAATACAGCATCATCCTCAAGCAAATCCTTCACAAATCTTCACAATCTTCATCTCCACAATTTCATCCAAAAGCATATGCAAAGTTACTCTCCTTGAGAACTAATTTTGCTCATCATTTCCATCTTATCATCATCATCTAAGCTATAATCAAGGATTGGGAAAGGGTCACTAGCACATGTGACACCAATCCAATATGGGATAGATTGGTTTCATGTTTTTCTTTATAGGATTTTATGTATCTTGTTATTAGATAGCATTTTAAAACATGTTAGATATCTCATATGGATGTTAAATGGTGCTTATTGCTTGGAAACTAATCATGTTTGTATATGTTAGTTACTAACGATTTGCAGATTTCGATGTCCACAAAATGGCGCTAGAAGGAGGGCAATCTATTTTGTAATCTGCTCTGTTTATATTTTGTAATCTGCTCTGTTTGCACTTTGAAATCTGCTTTGTTTATATGGCCTCGATTAAAACATGGCCTATACTTTTGTTGGAAGGATTACGAACATGTATATTAAAGTTTTGAATAACAAAGTTTCTTAAATCTGTAGTGGCTTGCTTGCATACAAATGAAACACTTTTTGAATCCCTTTTAATAGAGCTATTAAATAAGCAATAGTTCTATTAATAGTTTCTAGAGTTATCCTTTCTGTGTATTCATGCTGACTCGGTTTTTATCAGTTAAGTCTTGAAACCATTCTTAGTTTGAACTTTGTTTTAGAAACTGGATACTCACATCATCAATAGAAGGAGGATTTTTCATTACTTTAACATCTAACGTGGCTGTAGGTTGTATAAAGAACAGATTTTTCCCATTTATTAAAAATTACTCCATACGCCTCTGCATAGTTTGACAGTGGCATGTCACTCGTCTGCATCTTTTTAGGCGCTTGGAATGAACTCAAGGTTCTGTTTTTAACCAACATTTGCAATGCAACTTATTGTTGTTGTTTCTCTCATTCATCTGGTTGTTTCTAATCATTAATGAATGAGCTGAGTGGGTAGAGGCGTGTAGGTGTTTTGGACATCTAAAAGAATTCAAGAAAGCTATTCAAAATTAATCCACCATTAGTCTAAAGTGACAAACACTGTTTGTTTTTGACAGAAAACTGAATAAAATATGACTGCTACACTGATTTTTCAAATATGCATCTTTCACTGGCTGCTCAATCTGAAGTTTTTC
This sequence comes from Sequoia sempervirens, assembly GCA_007258455.2. Taxonomy (NCBI): domain Eukaryota; kingdom Viridiplantae; phylum Streptophyta; class Pinopsida; order Cupressales; family Cupressaceae; genus Sequoia; species Sequoia sempervirens. Next base: position 132 of record VDFB02392864.1, on the reverse strand, counting down.
TTTTAAAAACGCACTAACGTGAAGTTTCTTATTTGCTAAAAGTTTCTTATTCTGCTAAAAAATTACCTTTGGTACATAAAAATCAAAAAATTAGAAAAAGAGTTAAGCTTGATGCAAAGAAAAAATGAATCC
>VDFB02392863.1:0-38451 GCA_007258455.2 Sequoia sempervirens | reverse complement strand
TACTCATTGTAGAATTTATTATTTTTGATCATGGGTTTTCTGGAAATGAAGTTTATCTGACTGGGTATTTTGAAAATGAAATTTTATTTTGGGCATTTGGGTGCTCAGCAAAACCATTTCAAAATGGATTTAAAAGCATTTGATTATGTTTTAGCAGAAGCATTTTGGTTGTTACTTGATTTGCTCGACAGAGCATTGATTCTTTTTTAGTCAATGGTTTACTTTGTTCTGCTGTTACTTCTGATGACACTTAATTTCCTGACTCTAAAACAAAAAAGACAGGTTACGTGGCTCTACTCCTTGTCCATGAAGATTCTTGAAGACTTTGATACCAGAAACATTGTATAAAATGATACAAAAAAAACTCTTTTCTGTTTTGGTACTTCTATTGTAATTCTGAGAGTATCTGGGTAGTATGAAATGAATTGTAAACTCTGCATAAGCTATGTATACAAAAGGCAGAGATGTTGTAAAAGGAGCTCTTCTCTATATAATATTTTAGGGATTCAATTTGTGGATTCTTAAGGTATTCTGTAAATGAGAGAATAGATATGTTTGTGCTTTACTAAAAATAGAGTAATCCTCTGTGTTATCATTATTGTTCAAAACATAATTTGAGGGGTTGGTGCTCCTTGAGATTGGTGTCTCAAAATGAGGGGTTGGTGCTCCTTGAGTGGGTGCTCAAAAATCAGCCTATAAGGCATTGTGAACTTTTGTTTAAAAGATTAAGCCAGGAAGGCATTTAGGGAGTGGTTTTTATACCCCAGGAGGGTTTTCCCACTGTAAAATCTAGAGTCTGCTCTTTCCAAGTTCCCTTTGTTTACTAAGGCATTGCTGATTATAATTGAATGTTTGGGTATCTTTCAATTCTATTTATGAATGATACATTCAACTCATGAATGCATTAATCAAAGTATATTGGAGATTAGATCCAGGCTATAGTTTTGAATCAGAAAAATTGGTCAAATATGCTATAACATTGATTCAACCCCCTCTCAAGCTCTGCCTTTTAACCCAACACTATGATGGTATCTAAGCTCCTTAAGCTCTTCAAATGTAGACCTCAAGTCAAGAGGGACATCAACCGGAAATGTATGTGAACCAAAAACACATCAGAAAAGAATGGAGATGTACGGCTTGGAACCCCAAATTTTCTTTAGAAATGGACAAAAAAAAAGTCATGTGCAGTTGGGAATACTTACCCTCTGCAATTTCCTTTCAAAATATTTATGAAAAATCTCTTAGTTCAGCTACAAAAATGGTGAAGAATTTGACCTCAAACCATAACCATCATGGCGGTATAGTAGAGAAAATTTTAATGATATGAGATCTCCACATTCCATCATGAAATTATTTTGTTTCTTCTAGATTCAATTGTGTGCAAGTTTTTTTTTGTCAACATTTCAGATCACACTTCGTGATCCATCATCAAGATGTAAAAAAGAGCGTGAGAAATAAAATGAGATGTTGTAGACCCAACAAGACATTAAAAGGTAGGAAACAGGGGGAGAGATAAGGGGCACAAGACACAAGAAACAAGACACCAACATAAATAAAAATGAAAAGAAGAATTTTAAATTAAAGAACAAAAAAAATATAATTCAAGAAACAAGACAAACCAAAAAGAAGATCAAAATAAATTGATCAAAAAGATAAAATAACAAGAAGAGTGTAAAAGTATTAATAATCTATTCAAAAGATTAAAACTAAAAGAAAGAGGAACTATGAGAAAACAAAGAAAGTAAATATAAAATAAACAAACAAAAATCTAACAAGAATACAAAATTATTAAAAAATGCAAGAGAGCCCAAATAATAAAATGATAAAATCACAAGAGGACCCAAATAATGCTAAAGTAGACAAGAATGCTTTCAAGAAGACTTACCAAAAGAAACAATAAAATTAAAGAATATGATGACAATAAAGCTTTTAAAAAAAAAAAGAACAAAGCAAATTTGAATAAATACAAAATACAATTTTAGTAAATGAAAACAAAAATAAAATTAAAGAAGATGATGACTATAAAACTTATAAAAATAAAAAAACAAAGAAAATTTAAATAAATATAAAATAGAAATTTAGTAAATGAAAACAAAACTACCAAAAGGAAATTATAAGAAGCATTTAAATTACAAACAAGCAATTTTGAAAACAAAGTAAGAAAATATAAAATGAACAAACAAAAATATAAAAAGAAAAAAATAAATAAAAATAAATGCAACGTGAGGACCCAAATAATAAATTGATAAAAAACACAAGAGGACCCAATTAAGGCCAAAGGAGAGAAGAATTCTTTCAAGAAGACTTAACGAAAGAAAACAATAAAATTCAAGAAGAAGATGACTATAAACCCTGAAATACAAAAAAGCAAAGCAGATTTAATTAAATACAAAAATACAAATTTAATAAATGAAAATAAAACCACCAAAAGGAATTTATGAGAAGCAATTAAATTACTACCACGTGATATTGAAAAAAAACCAATCATAAGAAATTAAGGGAACAATGACAAATAATTGCTTAAGAAAACATAACCAAAGGAGAAAAACCAAAAGACCAATGACCACCTAAAAACTAAAATGAAGCAAAAAAAGGTAAGAACTAATACAAAAAGAATTTTAAATAAATTGAACATCAACCAACATAAAACAAGAACAAGGAGTGAAAAAACCAAAGAAGCTTCAAATTCATGCAAAAGGAAAAAAACTAAATGCAAAGCAACCAGACAGGAGAGGCAATAATATGGAACCCACATAAGAAACAAATCGAATTTAAAAAATTGAACCAACAACATAATACGAGAAGAAAAAAAAGTAAAAAATGCAAAGAGGATCCAAGTTATATGCAAAAGGTAAAAAATAAACACCAAGCAAATAAGCAACAACTGGTTGTGACAGGAAAGAGGGAAAGAGAAAAAAAGGAGAGAACGGGGAGGGGGACAACTCAAACAGGAAGAAGGAAAGGAGGCTAGAGGAATGAGATGAGGCCATGGATACAAATGGATAGGAAAAAAAAGGAAAGGAGGGTTGAGGGGAGGCTTAGAGAAGCAAAGAAAGGAAGGAATAGGTAAGAAAAACAAGGGAGGCCAAGAGAGGAAATAAAAATTAGCTACAAAGGAAGGTCAAGAAGGGTAATGTTGGTGGTTCTTGAGGTTGGAAAAAAGTGGTTGCCAAGAGAGGCTTAAGCTCCACCCTTTGTTGCAATTGAGGTTAGCGGGGTGGTTGTCAATTTCAATGGCTTCTTTAAGATTTTCGTTAAAGAAATTGTCTTCTTTGAATAAGATTTGGGTATTTTCTAAACAAATATTGTGTTTGGTTAAAGAGGAGTACCTTGAAAGGGTCTAGGAGTACCTTGAAAGGGTCGATTTAACAACCTGCTCATGCCTTATGTTAGCACTATGCTCTTTGATTCTTGCATTAAATGATCATCCTGTTTCTCTAATGTATGGGGTACTGGAGGAAAAAACTACCTTGTAGACCACTGAGTCCAAAAGGACATCCTTGTGGTGTTTAAGGTGATGGAGACAATTTTTCAATTTAGAGATGGGTTTTAATGCACATCACAAGCCCTTCTTAAGAAGGATTTTGGAGATTTTTAGGGATATGCCTTTGAAAAATGGTAAGGGGGCCCCAGGAAGAAATATAGGTTGCAAGGAAAAGGAGATGAGGGAGAATGGGGATTTGGAATGGTTTAAGATCTATTGATTTGCTTGTTGGTGTACCCATTTGACCTAAATATTGACTGAAGATGGTTGAACTCTTGGTTTAGGTTTTCTTGGTCACAAATTCTATAGGCTCTAGAGGATAAGGTTTTGAGGATCCAAAGCTTTTGGCTAGGGTGATGATGAGAGGAAGAATTGAAGTATAAATCAGTATGGGTGGCTTGTGTTGTGCATATTCTTCACCAAAGAGCTTGAGTTTTGCAACCAATTTCCTTTCCTTGATGTGTTGCTCAAAAAACCTGATGGGTACCTTGGGTGTTGGGTTTTGAGGATTCCAAGATTTTGGCTAGGGTGATGATGAGAGGAAGAATGGAGGTATAATTCAATATGGGTGGCTTGTGTCATGCAAATCCTTCACCAAAGAGCTTGATTCTTGCAACCAATTTCCTTTCCTTGATGTGTTGCTCCTCAAAAAACCTAATGGGTCCCTTGGGCATTGGGTTTTGAGGATTCTAAGCTTTTGGATAGGGTGATGATCAGAGGAAGAATGGAGGTATAAATCAGTATGGGTGGCTTTTGTCATGTATCTCCTTCACCAAAGAACTAGAGTCTTGCAACCAATTTCATTTCCATGATGTGTTGCTCCTCAAAAAACCTAATGCGTCCCTTGGGCATTGTGTTGAGAGAAAAGTTTTCCAAAATACTCGAAGGAGAAATGAGGCAGCAAATTTAGGGATTCAATGGTTTTGTTTTAGGTTTTCCCTTCTTTACCCTAATTTGAGCTAAGGTCTTTTTATCACATTGTTTTAAGTCAAAAATGTCTCAACTAATACCTTTCTTGCATATAGTCCATGCTTAGGCCAATCCCATGCCTTAGTTTTCCTTTTTATTTTTAGAGAAAATCATATAATTAATGGCCCCTATGTATGTTTTCAGCTTAGGCTTGATGCCTTAGTGATTTTCTGATTTTTAAAAAAATAAAGTGCCTTCAAATACCTTAGCCTTCTGATATTTGAAAAAATTAAATGTCTAATGTCATGTACTTAGTAATTTTTATTGAAAACAAATCATTTCTTTGTATATTGTAAAAAATCAAAAGTGAAGCAAGTAAAGTGGAGTTAAGACTCAAGTCTTTAGAGTCTTTCTATTTTGTAATCATAGAACTACAAATGATGTAAAGCATCATTAAGGCAATATTCCTATAAGTTGCAAAAATGGGAAAAAATTGGGCAAACTGGACCTTCTATTTTAGTTTACAATCAGTATGAACCTAATTTTGTGAGTATTTTGGATTGACGTATTGGGGATAGAAAGTTTCCATCTTTCTCATTTAGTTTGGAGGTAGTTTAGATTGTGCTTTTCTTTAGAGCTCAAAATTTGCTTTCAAGTTGCTATTTTGAGGTGCAGTTCAACTAGATTTTTCTATTCTCAATATTGGAGAAACTTGGGAGATATAAGTTGGAGAAAATTTTGATTTTTCTCAATTTAGAATATTGTTTCTTCCTCTCTTGTTCATTTTGCAGATATTTTTGTAAACACTTTTGTACTCAAATTTGATCTTGCATACTCCTTCAGTTTCAATAAATGGTAGAGATTTCTTTCTCATATTTTGTCTCATATTTACAGTATCAATTTGATGTCATTGTGATTCGAAATACTAAATCATTTTATGTCTTGTTATTGCAACTTTGTGTACAAAATTTCATATAATTCAAGTTGTGTGATTGTGTTCATTTCGAACCTTCATACAAATTACAATTGAATTGTATGTTTCAAGTGAGATTGTGAGGGTTAAAGTTTTGAGAAGTTGTTTACGAGTAAAATCATCAAAGTCAATTTAAAATTCTGGTGAATCATCCTTAGGTTTTAGGATTTCATTTTCAAGTTTTCTTCTAACCCTCTTCTCAAAAAGGTCATTCAAATTAAGTGATCTAATAGGGGAACCAACCTTCTCTAGAGATTCATTCTCATTATAGGTCACCCACAACCTAAGAGTGTTTCCATGTTTTAGCAATATAGTTAAGTTTAACTTGTCTAGGGTGCAATCATGATTGTTAAAAGTTTTTGGCATGCTCGGTGGGACTCTAAAACTTGTTTTCGGAGAATTTTTTCAAGTTTTAAGAGTTGTTTTAGTATATTTAGTAGTTTTCCAGCCTTTTGTAGGTTTTAAGATATTCCTAGTGACTCCATTCTCTAATTTTACATGCATACCTAAGTGCTGGTATGTTACAAAAATCATCTATTCACTTTGTTTTCCATCCTCTTAGTGAGTGTATATGTCAATTTTTCATGACAATATGTCATATCATCTGTCATATCATGAAAATCCTACTTATCCATCTCCATATCAGCCATATCGGCATAATCATGCTACTAGTTTCAATTCCATGGCTTTTCAAAACCAGCATGCACAATATAATTGCCACCCACCCACCCCTACTTGACCTTCATATCAACCTTCATATACTCAAAACCATCTCCACGAGCATGAAAAGGAGGAGATTTCAAGCATAAAGGGCATGTTGTTTTACTTTATGCATGACTTCACAAAGCAAGTAGAAGAGATCAAGAAGCAACACAAGTACAATCAACAACAGGAAGAGATGGCTTATTAGGCCTATCTCTATGAGCAAGAATTAGAGGTACAAAGGCATGAATATCAAGGAGCCCCTGTAGTTCTATATTATCCTATTCAAGAAGAGGTTCATAAATATAAGTTTCCAATTTTTAGACAAAATGAGCCTTTTAGTATTCCTAAAATCAAGATTCCAAGTTTTAGGTAGGATATGACCCTTAATTCTCTAAGTCATCCTCTTAATCTTGAGATACCAAGTTTCTGAAGCCTTCATTCTTTGCAAATTGAGGAGAATAATCAGTTTCAACCTAGTATAGTAACCAAATAGCCCCTTCAACAATATTCTTCCTTGCAAGAAACCCAAGAATCTCCCCAAGTTTCTCCACCTAATGAATCTAAGGAGGAACCCTTTGATTAGGATGCCACACTCCCTTAGGAGAAGATTAGAAAGGTATATCTATCACATTTGATTGTACAACAAGAGGTTGTTGCCCTAGATGAATCTTTATTTGTTTTTACTAATGAGCTTCTTGGTTTTATTGAAGAGGATGAAAATGTTTTGGTATTTGTATCAAAGGATCAACTAGTGCAACAAGATATTAATAACTTTCTTGAGGTATCCTACTGGTACAGTGATGAAGAAGATGAGGAGCAAGAAGATTTCAAACATTGTGGTGATTTGCTAAGTGAAGATCATCAATATGATAATAGAACCTTGGATCAAGAAGAAGGGAATAAAGATGAACTTATTTTAGAGCCCAAGAGGCTTAGTGAAAGTTGTCATGAGGTAAAGGACATTCCATTTTCATTAAAAAACTAGGAAAATTGTGAAGGAAATTTTCTTTGGAATGATCTTAAGGTCTAATTTAGATAATGTGCAAGAAATTGGTGTTGAACCTCAGTTTCTAGTTAATTTTTTTCATGAGCTTCCTAACTTTGAGGATGAAAGTGAAGATGGTATGACTATGTCAAGTTCTGACTACCATAGTGATGAGGACCATTTAGATAAGGTGTTGATCCAAGAATAGATATGTGACAACAACCCTAAGTTGAATGATTTCTAGAGCTTGAGGAGGAGTTGTTTAAGCTAAAATTGAGCTTTTCTACTCAAACTTGGATGTTATGCTAGTATCTTTGGAAGGGGATTCTCTTGAACAAAAAAAGAAAGAGGTGGAAGTTGCTGAATTCCCAAGTGAGCCACTAGTTTTGGGTCATCACAGTCAACAAGATGAAGAAATAGATAGTTTTAGCCCCTCTTTTGCCACCAAGACAGAAAAATTAGTTTTGGAGCAAGAGGAGGAAAGTGGTCTTGATGGGATTCAAGAAACTTCTCATGAAGTTAGCTTGCATGATCTTAATTGGTTGGAAGATCCTCCTTTCTATTGTACAAAATGGATTGAACCTGATGTGCCAATTGAGGGTTAGTTGCAGGAGGCTATCTCATTGTATGAATCATTGCCTTCACTGAAGAAAAGCATATTAATGTAGAAAGTTTCCCTCTAAATAATGGTGAGGGATTTGAGCTCATACCCATTGTTCCTAAGAGAATTCCAAGAGTTGAAACCTTTGAAGAGCTATTAGCTACTCTGATGGATGAGGATGGACCATTAACCATGAAGGAGGAGTCAACATGGCAAGCTATCATGTAAGGTGAGGATGATGTTATTTCTAATCACTTGAATGGTTTTCTCTCTAGCACAAAGCCTTCAAAGGTATATCCTATTAGGAATCTAGCTAAGTTGGAAACCATCAAGAAGGAGAAGCCTCATAGTGACACTGGTCCATAGCATCAAGGGGGGTATCAATTTGAGCACAACCCACCCACTTGTTCATTTTATCACCACTGATTCACAAATCAATATTAGTGGTTAAGAGATTACATTTTCCTCCTTGGAAGGGTGTTGCAGAAAATTGTTGGATGTTTGATTTTTCTCCACCTCTCTTGGTTGGCTCACATGTTGATTGAGTATTGTAAATTGTAAAGGAAGGAAAATTACTTTTTTGAACTAGTTAATGGCTTTGTTTAGTCATATTTTTCCTCGGTTAGTGTAGGGTAGGATTAGTGTTTGCTGCTAATAAGTTCTTGAAGCACATTCATTTCAGTCATTTTCTTTCCCTAAATGCTACTACACATGTTTGCTAGCCACTAGGGCCTTTTTAGTTTTCTTTCTGTTTGGTTTTGGTTGGTTTTCTACTATTGTTAGGAGTAGTTTGTAGTTTAGTTTCATGTTTTTCTACGTTTGAGAAGGGAAATATTTGACTCCGCACCCAATGGATAGTTTAAGGAAACTGGTCTATCAACAAAAATTGCCAAGAAAATTAGTAATCTTTCAACTACATCTCAAATTGGCAAAGCTGAAGTGGTTTAATCATATTAAAGGTGAAAAGATTTCAACTTATTTATGTTTTGATTAACCATTTCATATGTTAGGTTTAAGAGAAAGAGTTCAGTTTTATTGTGCAATGTGTTTTCAACAAAAGAAAGCATTGTGTTTTCCATTCAGTGTTTTATACCATAAAAGGGACTTCATGAGATATAAGAATATTTCTTTCATTCAATTCACAATGTTGCATTCATCTTGCAAAAGAAGTATACACGGAATTGTACAAGATTGCAAAAAATGTTTTTTTCATTTTCATTGGAAATAAAACTGAGATCAAGTGTCACACACAAGCCATGGGAATAGCTGAACCCACACATTATAAAGAATGTACTATGCATCTAAAGATAAAGGAAGGAAATGAAGCATATAAGAAAAAGAATATCCATCATTGCTTGTTTGCGTTTGGTGTTGGTCTTCATTATAGCTACTCGTCCTTGCTCCTGATCTTGATTGAACCTACACCATGATGAGAAAAGTTGTTAGAGCTCTAGATATGAGTCTTCATATGTTCTCTATCAACATAAATATAGTGAATTTCCTATGATGCATTAGATAAAAACACATTTGTATGCAAGAGATCCTGATAAAATGAAATATCACAAGAGAATTGAGCTTCATTGTTTTTTACCTAACATGTTTGTTCATTGTGTAGGTATAGGGGAAATCATGTTACTAATCCATTTCTAAAGACATCATAGCTTGTGGTGCAAAATGGGATCCTACAAGGGTTGAGATCAACATGATGCCCCTAATTCTCAAGAGTGGATTGAAATAGGAATTCATATTCATGATGCTTGAATAGAAATATCCTTAACTAAAGGAGTAAATCATAAAGTAACTACAAAGAAGAAGATTCATTTCCCATTCATGACATTCAAATCTAGAAGTGCAATGAAAATGAAGGTCATGGATGAGAAATGAATCCTTTTGAATACTCAAAGAATATGTAGAACACATATAAATTCCACTATCTTTCAAAAAATTATGTTTTGCAAGGAAGATTGCATGTTTTTTGCTACCATATAACATGGTGATTTCAATGTTATCCTTTTTGAAGTGCTCACATTAAGAGGAAAATAGAGAATGTGGTTGTTTGTGTTGATTGTAATGGTGGCAACATGGAGGATCTATCATAAACTTGTTCATCAAGGTGCCTACAAGTGATGCTTGCATATAAGGCAACAAGGATTATATTGCCATGGGGTGTGATAGTGAACAAGCATACATAACAAAATTTCATAATCAAAATAGAAACTAAAGCAGTTGGAGAAGCTTTAAGACACAGTTACGAAGGTATTACATATTTTAAAATCTTCTATGAGTATGCAAGTTTGAATATGAGATGATAATTTTTCATATAGGACAACATCATGGAGGAAAAATAAATCACAATATTTGAGTCATAGTTTCAAAATTGTAACATATTTAAATCCTTTGGAAAATACATTCATAGAGGAAAGCCTACAGTTGTGCCCTTGAAGAGAAGTAGTGTTTGAATGGATACTGTATGTATAGAGATTGAACTCTAACAAAGAGTGGTGGAGCCAACATGATACCTATAGGTGAATTTTTTTCCCAATTGCAAAACATGTTGTTCATTTTTTATAAAATTGAAATGCAAGAAAGGTGGTAGCCATGAAGAATTTTGAAAAGAATGCAAGTAAAAGGCACTCAAAATTGCTTCAGAATATAGATCCAAACTAAACTATAATGCTATTCATTTCTATGGAAAGATAGACAATGTTATCATCCATGGACAACATTCTAAAGCAAGAGTATACATTTCTGAAAAATATCAAGCAGAGAATTATAATGGTGTTAGGGCTTCGATCAAGGGGGTCAAAATGTGAGATAGGTATGAGGTTTGTAACCACATCCTAGAGGTTTTTGTTTCATATAAGAATTTTAAAAATACTTGAACAATGAAACCATTAGTTTTGTGCAAAGTTGAGAGGAACCCAGAAGGTCTAGAGGTCATGTCCTTGTATGGTGAAGCATTTTCTTTTAATTTCATTCAAGGATAAAATGAAGTATTGTCTCTTTTTGCATTTTAAGAAAATAGAGAAACCTCAAGTTACATCAAGCATAGAGAAAAATACACAGAATTACCTTTATGGAGCCATGGCCATGGGTGTGAGTAAACTTGAAAAATAATGAAAATAACACATGGAGAAACCAAGAAAGAATACTCATCATTATTGGGCTTGAATAAAGTATCTTTTTTGCAAATGAAAATAAGAAGTGCAGAGATTCGATGGAAAAGGGGGCTTGCCTTCTTTTTTCTTTAAGAGAAATATAGTCATTATGTCATATTAAAAGCTACCAAAATCTCTTCAAATGTTGGCCTCAAGCAAAGAGGGACATCAATAGAATGTAATTAAAGAAAAATACACTAGAAAAGAATGGAGAGGTCATGGCTTGGAAGCACAAAAATTTCTTTCAAAATGGAGAACAAAAGAAGTCATAGTTTGTTCAAAATAATTACCCTTTGCAATTTCCTAAATCTTCATGAAAAATATCTTAGAAGGTGCAAAAATGGTGAAGAATCTGAGCTCAAACCCTAACCTTCATGGTGGCACAAAAGAGAAAAGTTTTCCAAAAGACTCGAATGAGAAATGAGGCTGAAAAGTTAGGGATTCAATGGTTTTGATTTAGGGTTTTCCTTCTTTACCCTAATTTGAGCTAAGGTCTTTTTATCACATTGTTTTAGGTAAAACATGCCTCAACTAATACCTTTCTTGCATATAGTCCATTCTTAGGCTGAGCCCATGTCTTAGTTTTCCTTTTTTATTTTTAGAGAAAATCATATATTTAATGGCCCCTATGTATGTTGTCAACTTAGGCCTAATGGCTTAGTGATTTTATAATTTAAAAAAATATCAAGTGCCTTCAAATACCTTAGCATTCTAGTATTTGAAAAAATTAAGTGTCTAATGTTATGTACTTAGTTATTTCTATTGAAAATCAATAATTGCTTTGTATATTGTAAAAAAATAGAAGATGAAGCAAGTAATGTGGAGATAAGACTCAAGTCTTTAGATTCTTTATATTTTGTAATTATATAATTGTAAATGATGTAAAACATCATTAAGAAAATATTCCTATAAGTTTCCTTAATGTTTGTTATTTTTTAGGATGCAGTTAGTCTCCTTAGAATCTTCCTATTTGATTTTGAGTTCACTTGGGCGAAATGGGAAAAAGTTGGGAAAACTGGACTTTATATTTTAGTTTTTGGTCAGTTTGAACCTGATTTTGTGAGTCTTTTGGATTGAATTATTGGAGATAGAAAGTTTCCATATTTCTCATTCAGTTTTGAGGAAATTGAGACACTGATTTTGAGGTTGTTCTTTGGAGCTCGAAATTGGATTTCAGGTTGCTATTTTCAGGTGCAGTTCAACTAGATTTTTCTTTTCTCACTATTGGAGACACTTGGGAGATATAAGTTGTAGAAGAAAATGATTTTTATTAGTTCATAATATTGTTTCTTCCTTTCCTATTTATTTTGTAGAGATTTTTGTAAACAATTTTGTACTCATATTTTGATCTTGCATACTCCTTCATTTTCAATAAATAGTAGAGATTTCCTTCTCATATTTTGTCTCCTATTTGTGGTATCAATTTGATATCATTGTGATTCAAAATAATAAATCCTTTTGTCTTGTTATTGTAATTTTGTGTGAAAAAATTCATATAATTCAATTTGTGTGATTGTGTTCATTTTGATCCTTCATACAAATTATTATTGAGTTGTATGTTTCAAGTGATATTGTGAGGGTTAAAGTTTTGAGAATTTGTTTGTGAGTAAAATTATCAAAGTCAATTTAAAATTCTGGTGAATCATTCTTAGGTTTTAGGATTTCATTTTCAAGTTTCCTTCTAACCCTTTTCTCAGAAAAGTCATTTAGATTAAGTGATTTTCCAGGTGAACCAACCTACTCTGGAGATTCATTCTCACTATAGGTCACCCACAACCTCAGAGTGTTTCCATGTTTCAGTAGGATAGTTAAGTTTAACTTGGCTAGGGTACAATCCCAATTGTTAACAATTGCAAAGTTGCATTGCAAAGTTGTCATCTTCACGAAAACTCACCTATAGGCTAAATTTGGAAGTTTTAGAAACTGAGATTAGAGAAGAAGTGTAGACATCAAGCCTTAGGACCACATTCAAAGATTTCAGAAATTCCAAATGGGACTAAGTCACCACCTAGGGAATTTTATTCCTCCCGAAGATATTTTTCAAAAAAAATTCTAGATCCGGCTCTGACATCCAGAGATTCGCATCTACCCTGAAAAAAACAACGGGAATAAGACAACAGTAAGGGATTTTTTGTCCTCCATAACATATTTTGACAACTCCTTTTCATTTCTAGAATCCTTGTTACATTTCTAGACTTACCAAGTACATATATCCTAACTTGTTATTGCATAATTTCATCATTTATATCCTTCATTTAGCTGGCATTACTAGGATTTGTGAGTTGAATGCTTATTTTTCTTTTCCAAGAATTTTCTTGGTGGTGAACCCCTAAAAGCTAAAATAACCCCCTCCTAGGTCCTCCTTGTTTAGAATTGACTCACTTTGTTAGGTTGATAGTCAATCCAATTAGGAATCCTAGGACATTGTTAAATGATTGTTGGAGAAAGATGATATTCCACACCATTTTCAACCTTATTCATTTTAGTGAACCCAACCTTTTTGAGCATTCATTTTTTGATTTGGAGTTCATTAAAGTCCTAGATCTAGATTACATTCATTCTTGTATTGCATCTAGGGTTTCTCATATTTGCATTAGTGAAAGTGCATATATGTTGCATTTTTTATTTCTTGCATCATTTCATTTCATTAAAAAATTGAAAAGTGCATTATTCATCATCCTAATTTCATTTAGAAACATTATTATTGCATTCAAAATTGAAAAAAAAATCATTCAACTTTACATTCAATTTCTTATCATTAGTTACTTTTCTTTATTTCATTTGCACATTTTTCTATTTCTAAACATCAACATCCTGAATAGGAATTTGTGAACACTATAAATAATTAAGATTTTTTTTTTTTTTCTTTCTAAGAAAAACCTCTACTAGGACTAAAATTCCCTTTGTAGCATCTTAGTCCCTCTTAGGGTTTCTATCTCTGAGTCCTCTATATGTTGTTTTCTATCTATTTCAATCCTTGGAACTTTAGAATTTCACTAGTAGGACCAAGATGCCCTTACTAGTGTCTTAGTCCCTGTTGGCTGACTTTCTGCTTTCGAGTTTAAAGGTGACTTTGGGAGGCGCTGGCTGCGACGAGTGCGGTGCGGGAAGCGGCGTTTCGCTGACGGGCGTTCCTGGGGCTGGAGGATGTTGTGCGCAGAACGAACGCATTTTGGGTTCGGAAAACCAAACGGTTGGCGTGGCTCTATGCCAACCTTACCTACAAGTGCTATGCCAAGTGTTCAAACAATGGTTGATCACATCCCTCAAGAAAACATAATGAAAATGCATGAAGACCTAGCTCATTACAAGATAGCGTGAGTACTAAAAACATTTCAAACACTGTTATACCTAGCATAGATAGTATTTTCTGCATGATGGAAAGTGATGAAGGATTGGAAGTTGTGTGCAACATAGCTCACATCTTTGGAAAACATCTTCCTTCCACCACTAATGGTGCTCAAGCTTTAAACAATGTGAAAATCCAAGGAGGAAATAAAACTCCTCCCTCTTCAACCATAACATCCATTCCAACCTATACCAATCCTCAAGTAACCATAATTCAATGCAACCAACTAGCAATATCATTACTACATCAAACATTTCCACTAATGCTCCTTATACCTATGGAACATCTAATCTTATATCTCCTCTTGTAAGTAATCCATTGACTGGTCCTTCCAACACATACACACCACTACAATATTCACCTCCATCGTAAACCAAAAGCAATGATCCTATCATTAATCACCTTTTACAAAGCCTTTCATCCATTCAACATCAAGTTGCCACCATAAATCTAAATAAAAATGGTCCACCTTCATACTATGTCAAAATTAACCCACTATCCTTGGAGATAGTGAGAACTCTGGTGCCACAAGGTATAGAGATCCCTATATTTGATAAATATGGAGGAAAGAGAGATCCTACTAATCATGTTAATGCCTTTACTAATTTGTGTAGTGACTTTATCCTTGAGGAAAAACTTTTGGCTAAGCCTTTTCCTTGATCCTTGAAAGACATTCCCTTGGACTAGTTTCCCGTGTTACCAAATAACTCAATTAATTCATTCAATGAACTTTTTGAGGCCTTTATTAACCATTTCCAAGTGCATATGGTTTCTAAAATGGAATTAGCTGATTTTATGAAATGCAAGCAAAATGAGGGTGCAAAAGTCACTAACTTTATTTCATGCTACCAATCACTTTATTCCCAAATTATCAATGTGATGATTCTCAATTCCCACCTTCAAAATATGTTCATAGAAAATTTACAATGTAAGATAAGAGACAAGCTCAACATGATGAAATTATCTTCCTTGATATATTTATGCACTTCCCTTCGAGATTATCATAATTTTGTACGAAGTAGTGAACCAAAAACCACCTCTACCCATCCTAAAAAGTCCAAAGCTTCAAACCAAAACACCTACCAGCCTTTTAGAAGACAAAATAAAAGTTTCCTTCAACTAAATTCCATGTCTCAACCTACCGAACTAGTTGATACCAAAATAGGTACTGTAAAGAAGAGAAATCCTTGTATCTTTGGGGATCCACAAAGAAAATTTACACCCTTACCTGACACACTTCATTACATTATGACTAATCTAATAAACAAAAACATGCTTACCTTACCTCCCATTCGAACCCTTGACCCTAGAAAGAAATTACCTCTAAGAATTAGACACAATGCCTATTGTTCTTATCACCAACAAAAAGGACATGATACAAAACATTGCAAGTGTATTAAACATCTTATAGTGCAAGACCTCATTGATTCTATCATATCAAAATTGGAGTTGTGAATGATAAAGGTAATAAGTTTGTAGCTCCTCCCAACCAAAAATTGCAAATATTTACCAATCCCATGTCCAACCATAATATTTCATTTGTTAAGGCTAGTGAAACTAAGCTCAATGTGATGAATGTTGACATAGATGATGAGAATATGAGCAATAACGAACAAATTTCTATGGATGATGATGAATAGAGTCCTATGGATACTAATGACCAAAGTCCTATTAGTACAATGATAGGATTGATTGACATCTAGCCTCACAAATATAAAACCATAATTCCCATTGACATTACTTTCTCTTTAGAAGAAACAATAAAACATGCACCTGATGGTCCTCTTTACATATCTGACAAAATCAATAACATGCCCACTCCTTCAATTTTAATTTATCCAATCTCTAGAGAGAATTTAATCACAAAAGAACTCTTATATGTTCACGAACTTACTCGAGATTGATATGATAAATCAAAATCATGGATTAAAATGCATAATGGTTTTGCTCATGCTACAATGGGATCCATCACACTCCCTTTACAAGTATAACCAAAGAAATTAAATGTATCATTCTCTATCATATCTAATTCAAATCAATTTCAGTGAAGTTGGGCTAAAAATGGCTTAGCTCCATGAATGTGGTCCCATTTGTTGTCCATAAGTGCTTAAATTTTCTAGTCGGCAATGAAATATTCACTGTGAACCATAGTTGCTTTAGACCTCCATCATCCCATGAAATTTTTTCCTTAGATTATTTTTGGCCCAAGCCCATGGAACCTATAAGACCCCATGAAGACTTCCTTTTCCTATCCTACCAAAATTTCAAAGAAAAATGCATAGCCATATTATCCTTTGAGAATTCTCCTCCACCCATGATTAAACCTCCACCCGATGAAGAAAACAATAGTGATCCTAAAGCCCTTTCAACAAACCAAGACTCATCCATCAAAAAACCTTTTCCTATTTCCTGCAAAAGACCAAGAAAAAACCACACAAGTCCTAATCTGCCTCCTAAGAAAATTTAGAAATCCAAAGAGAAAGTGGTTGAACAACCTTCCATGGTTTCTTCCATTCTTCCCTCACAAGAAGAAAAGTAACTTATGGTTGAAAAATCCTCTCCTACACAAACGTAACTTGAAAACCATAATAAAAGAAACAAAAATGTGAGAGCATAGGTGTAGATTTCATGCTATTCTTTGAAAGATTAATGAAGAGAAAAACATTAAAAATCAAAATCCAAACTTGATAGAAGCAATAAATGATGACCCTCCTCTCTTACCAGAACAAACAAAATTTATGTCTCCAACACAACAAGGACCAACATCCTTTATGAATATTATCATTCATCCTCTTGTTGTGGTTAACTTGAATGACAATGAAGAAAAAACTCAAATTGATGAGCAAGTGCATAATGAATTGAATTTGTTATTTTCCTCTTCCATGAGCTTAGATGATAACAAATGTGATGATCCTCCTAAACTAAGTGATGCACCACATGTTGAACCTAGTGATTTTTCTAGTATAGCACTTGATGTTGTACCTCTCACTAGTGATTTTCATTCCACATATATTGAACAATACTAGGATGCAAATGACCTGTTGGATGGTTGACTCACATGTTCTTTACTAGTTTTTTTATCTTTTCTTTCTCTTTTTCTTTCCTTTTTTCTTTCTTTCTACTTTTGATTCCATGTGTGTAATATGATCCCCCGTGATGTCTTGTTTGGTGTTTCTCTCTCTATGTGCATTCCTCTATTTGTACCTTCATTCTTCTATATGTCATAAGCTTTTCGCCTTTTCATTGGTCCTTAAATTTTATTTTCATTTTCATTTTTGTCTTGTATTTTCCTTTTGGGGATGATGCAAGGTGTCAAGACACCCTATGTCTCTTCCATGTTGACCCAAATATTTTTCATTATCTTTTCTTTATTTCCATTTGTTTCTTATGTTTTCCTTTTGGGGATGATGTAAGGCATTGAGACACCCTATGTCTCTTCCATGTTGACCCAAAATATTTTTCATTATCTTTTCTTTCTTTCCATTTTTTTCTTGTCTTTTCCTTTTGGGGATGAAACAAGGCATCAAGACAGCCTATGTCTCTTCCATGTTGACCCAAAAGGTTTTTCTTTGTTCTCACTCTCTTTTTTTCATTATTCTAGTTCTATGTGTATTTGGGGAATGATGACAGTTCTAAGTTATTTAATAACATTGCAGCAAAGACAGATACTAACCCTAAATACATAGATCCCTTATGTGTTAATGGGGTACAACCCTCTTTTCCTTTTCCTTTTCATGTTTTTGCTAGTTTAAAGTATTTGCTAACATCTGGTGTTTAACAATTCCTTTAATGTGGGGGTATACATTCACATTATTTTGGAATGATTTCATTTGCATTTTTCTTTTTCCATGCTCCTTGATGTGATTTTATTACTTCATGTGATGTGTTTTTCTCCTTGTGGTGACATTGGGAGTAATGTCCTTCAAGAGTTTGATCTATCTTAGCATATTACATTACTCTAAGTGGTAATGCAATGCACTACATTCCCTAAGTTGTGAATCTTTTATCCTTTGATTAGTCCTCTCTTGGAGACATTATGAATGATGTCCCCTAAGATTAAGACCTCACATGAACTAAGAAAAATCCCTTCGAACATCCCTATTTCTTATTGCATTTTCCTTTTGTTCCTTATTAAAGTCATGGAGGTATGGCTTTGGTATGGTCTTCTTGGGCACACCTAGTGAACAACTAGCTTTGCTAGCCCTTGTGAGCTTGCATTTTATTTTTGTCCTTATCAGAGTCATGGGGGTATGACGTTGATATGGACTTCCTAGGGCTCACCTAGTGAACAACCAGCTTCACTAGCCCTTGTGAGTATGCATTTTTTATTTTCCCTTATTAAAGTAATGGGGATATGGCTTTGATATGGACCTCTTGGGGCTCACCTAGTGGAAAACTAGCTTCACTAGCCCTTGTGAGCATATGATTTGGTTACATAGTGGATAGCGCATTCCACTTGTAAACCTTTTTTGGAAAAACAACCTAGACCTGGTCCATAGTGTGTTGGATGACCATTCGAAGCTTGATCCATTGAATTTTTCCTTTTTATTTTGAATTTTCCCTTGTTTTTTTCTTTTATGGTCTATGTATGCGATCTGGTTATGGCTTCATATATCATCCACAAGCATTTTCCTCTGTGCTTATCTTGGTTTTCCATAGGATCTTGATCCTAGTGGCTTGGCCACCTTATTTGTTATTTTCATCCTATCTTACTAGCATTTGTACATTTGAACCCCTCTTGGTTGTGTGGTTGGCTACTTTAGTGTGAGTTTGAAGCAAGTTAATCCTCTCACTAAAGTGGGGGCTAAATGTAGTGTAGAAAAATGCATACCCTTGCATTTTAATACTTTTTTGGGACCACCTTGCTTTATTTATCCCTATTTATGTCTTACTTGGTCCTATTTTGCATCCACAAGCCCTATGAATTACATATTTTTCTAGCTAATCCTGACATTCTCCAATGGATAAATGATGATTTAATGATTTTGTCTGAGTGTCCCTGATTTTTGGGTTGGGACTATCATCAAGATTCAAGCATCATATCAAAGATCTTATTGCATCATGTGTGTTGTTGTGTTAACATTTATGATGTAAGGTTTTAATTCAAGAAATCAATTCAAGTTCATATCTATCAAGCATTTCTTTGATTCAAGATTCATATCCAAGCTAGCCATTTCACACAAGTTTGTAGCATCTTATTACGAGGGTTTGGTGATTTGTAGAATTTCAAGTTGTTCATTCATCATTTCCATTCATTATTTCACTTCATTTCAAGGTTTAATTACCATCAAAGGGTTTGACCAAGGAAAACCCCCATTCACTAAAAATCAACAAGTTTTTCTCCCCTTTCATTTTTTTGATTGCAAATTTAGGTTGAACACTTGGGGTATGTGTAGGATCATGGTGGGCCAAAAAGTGGCAATATGATGGGTATGTGGCTGATGACTTTTTTTAACCCAAAATTGATGAAACAAAAAGGGTTTTCAAAGGAGATTATCAGATTTCCACCAATATAAATTATGCTTTACTTAGAATTTAATAAGTAATTAGTATTCATTTTCTATTCAAATTACGGCTAAAGTCCTGATTGATAGGTTGATTGAAAAACATCTATAACTTTAAAACGGTATCACATTTTTTGAATCTAAAACATGCGTCACATTCTATGCTTCGCATAATATAGGATTAAAAAAAGAAAAATTGAATTTCATGAAGTTTTGACCAAGTTAAGGTGGTCAGACATACAAGTTTTTATATTTTAAAAATTTGTAAAAAATCCATAATTAAATTATTTATTTGAAAACTTATAAAAAAAAATATGCATCACATCTAGGCATGAGTCCTCTGCTTATATCCAAAATATTATCAAAAATATTATCATTTTATGGTACAGGGTGGTCGTATTTATTCACCTACTTTATTTTCCCTGAAATTTAAGTACTATTGCATTGGAAATTTCAAATTTTCACCAAATAGGTTTTTAATTTTTAAAACAAAACCTAGTAGTTTAGAAACTAAATTCAATTTTCTATAGATTCTATTCTTACATATTTTTGAAATAATATAGATAACTTATTCAAATTTTTATGTCAAGTTGCCTAACTCTAATTTTTCTGAATTTTTTGCCACTTAAGGGCCTATTTTTTTTCATGATGATCCTGCACATACCCCTGAAGATCATTTAAAGTTGTAAAGTTGCAAATTTTCATTGCATAGTTGGCATCTTCACAGAATCTCACCTACAAGATAAATCTAGAAGTTTCAGAACCTGAGATCAGAGTAGAAGGAAGTGCATACATCAAGCCTTAGGACCACATTCAGAGATTCTAGAAAATTTAGAAAGGACTAAGTTGCCACCTAGGCCATCTTCGTACTCCAAAAGATATTTTTCAAAAATTATTTTAGATATGGTTTCAACATCTGAAGATTCTCCATTTGCCCCGAAAAATAGTAACGAGACTAAGAAAATAGTAAGGGCCTTTTTGTCCTCCATAGCATATTTTGATAGCTCCTTTGCATTTCTAGAATCCTCATTACATTTCCATACTTCCAAGGTACACATATCCTAACTCACTGTTGGATAATTTTATCATTTGCATCCTTCATTTAGCTTGCATTACTCAGTTCTATGAGTTGAATGCTTATTTATCTTTTACAAGCATTTTCTTTGTGTTGAACCCCTAAAAGCTAAAAGAACCCCCCTCCTAGGTCCTGCTTGTTGAGAATTGACTCACCTTGTGAGGTTGATAGTCAATCCAATTAGGACTCCTCGGACATTTTTTAATGATTGTTAGAGAAAGGTGATATTCCACACCAATTTCCACATAATCATTCACAACCTAAAAACACCTGAATCATGATTGGATGTTGATTTATGTCAATATTATCCTAAAAAAGATGCATTAATTAAGGCTTGTGAATGAAAAGCAAGGCCAATTAAAGCATAAATAAGCCCAATTATTTATGAAACCCTAGGAAAGTGGGAAAGTATGTTACAACACTTTACAACAATATAAATAATGCATGATTAATTTTATTTAGTTTACAAGGTCCCAAGAGCTAATTTGAGTGTGTTAAACACATTACAACACTAATTCAAGACATTATTAAGCTCAATTTTACAAGATGGCCTAAAAAAGTGTGAAAATGTCGCCAATGACATTTTTTGACACTATATTTAGCCCCCACTTTAGTGGGAGGATGAACTTGCTTCAAACTCACACTAAAGTATACAAACTCACTTCAAGTAGGGTCCAAGTATACTAATGCTAGTGAGATAGGATGACAACAATCAAGAGGAGTGATTAAGCCCCTAGGATCAAGATCCCATGGTAAACCAACATAGGCACAAAATAACACACACATAAAAATGATATAAAGAGCATCATAAAGGAACAAGAATACACTGCTAAAGAAGAAAAGTAAAATAAAATAAAATAAATGGGGTGGATCAAGCTTTGAGTATTTATCAATTGTGATGTGGATCAAATCTAGGTTGTTTGTTTGAAAAATGCATGCTCACTCTAAGGCAATGGAACTTTAGGCTATATGCTAGGTGAGTAATCCAAAGAGGTGAGACACATACATGAACAACTAGTATGTTCTCACACTCATGCATGAGTGGATATGGAAAATTCATACCTTGGTTGGGATTTCTATCAAACCATATGAAAGTTATACCTCCTAATAAATTTGATAAGGTGCCACACAAAAATAATCTTCAAGATTCATGAGGCAAGAAAAACTTCACACGCTTGGAGCTCATGAAAAATGGACTTCAAGATTCATGAGGTAAGCAAAGCTTCATATGCTTTTAACTCATGAATAAATAAGATGGCTCCACAGGCATGCAAAGTGTATTATGCAAGGTGGCGATATAGCTAAAAAATACAACATAGTTCATTTTGGTGAACCTACATTTAGAACATCATAATTTTGATTTGGAGTGCATCATCATGCTAGATCTTGCTTGCATTAACATTGCATTAGGTTTTCAACTAGTTAATTGGTATTCCATGGTTTCTAATTCTTACATTAGTGAAAGTGCATATAGGTTTATTTTTGCATCTCAAATCATTGAAATTCATATAAAATATGCATTTGAACTTAGGTTACAAATAATACAATATAAAAAGCATAAAAAACACTTGAAATTTTTTGAATTTTTTGAAAAAAATCCTCACTAGGACTCATACACCCCTTTGGGTGATTTTTTCCTAGTGCTAATTCTTAATTGCGTTTTCTAGAATTCAAAACTCTATTTCTATACCCCTATTTCATGTGGATACATTTTTGTTTCAGTTTACAAAGTTTCTATTATATTTAGTTCATTGCACTTATCTTAATTTGCATTTGCATTTATCTTGCATTTAGTATCCCTTGCATGAGTATTTGGTGTCCTATTGCTAATACTATAGTGAGACAAATTTTGACACTCATGTCATCCCGTGATAGTAAAATTGTCATGGATCTTGGGTTTTCTAGCTCTTTCACTCCTAGTATTGATAGTAGTACACTACATATGGATCATACCCTTAACAAATGTTTTCCTTCAAGTAGTGTAACACATGTTGAAACAATGGTTGTTAGTGTTCCACAAGAAAACATAATTCAAATTCATGAAGATTTAGCAAACCTACAACATCAAGTATAAAATGACAAAATTTTAACTACCGACATCCCTACCATAGATAACATTCATTGCATGCTTGAAAGTGAAGATGCACTTTACCTTGTGAGAAACATAGTTCAAACATTTGGAAAACACTTCCCCTCAAACACTAGTTTTCATTTACCTACAAAAAATGTCACAAGCCAAGGAGGAATTAAAATTCCTCCTCCCATAACAATTACCTCTATTCCTACCTATACCAACCCTCAATTCACAACAACAATGCAACTAACTAGTAATGTGATTCCTTCCTTGGGTATTTCTACTAGCATCCCTAGTACCTTTGTGGCATCACATGTCATATCTCCAACCACTTTACCACCTATAAGCATTCCATTCACTTTCCTCTCAAACACATACACCCCTTCACCTTTTTTACCTCTATGGTGCAGGAGCACCAAGGCCAAACTCCAAATTAATTTGCATAAATTTTGGTTTGAAAAGTTTTGGCTTGTACCTGATTTTGGCCAAATCAGGATTTCATTGTGGTTGATTTGATCTTAGTAGATCTTGCATTTGTGTGAAGAGTTAGTCATTAGAATTAAAATCTCATTAGGTCATCATCAACATTAAATTCTGTTTTATGAAACTTTGGATAGCATATTTTAAGTTATTAGGTGTTTAGTGTGTTAAGGTTACTTCATCATTGTATAAAAGATGCCAAGGAACGGTTAAAGGAAGCTCATTGCTCGAGTTCAAGGTAATGGAGATCCTAGATTTGAGGAATATGGCATAACCAAACCATAGTGGAAGTTACAAGCTGCGGATGTGGAGCTGCATGTCAAGATTTGGGAAGATAACATGAAAACTTAATGATGGGAATCCCTAGAAAACAGGGAAGTGCGCGACCAACTTCCCTTACACTTTGGAAACAGCATCAAAATGAGGGAATGGGCTCGTAGACAGGGAGTTAGATGATTGTAATCAGTTTTTCTTAAAAGGAATGAAAGGACAGTGGCAGATTTTGTGTATCTTTTTGTGTGTTACCCGTGTAACTTGGTTAACAATGATTTAAATGGCTTTGTTTATATCGGTTTCTCACTGTTTTTAAGTTCCTTGCATAGTTTGAGTGAATATTTTTTTGTAAATAAACGTTGGGAATAGAGTAGTGCTTTGTTTTCATAGTTCAGAGTTGTAGCGCATTGTTTCTGAAAATTCCACTGTGTTTTGCAACAGTGCTATTATAGGCATTGTTTACACAGATTTAGCAATGCTTTCGTGTTATTAGGATAGATTGTATTCCTTTTTCTTTGTAGATACACATGGAGTAGTGTAAAGTTTTTGAACCGAAACTTTAGGTCAGCATTTGGTAGATTTACAAACATAGTTTTGAACAACCAGACAACACATGGCTTCCCCATGAAAACTACCTGTGGATTCTTCTTGAAATTCATGGAAATGACAGGGAAGTAATGTCCTCACACATATCTGGTCACAGGAAGCTTTGAAAGACAAGTAGGAAATTATTATACCAAACCCTAGGTGAGTAAGAGTAACCCGGTTAGGGATTTGGAAAAGGAAAAGTAAGAAAATAGGCAGGGTTTGAGGATACAGTACAGAAGCCGTACAGTCCTAGATAGGGGTAGATGATATTAACATAAATTAGAGTGGAAAAGACTTGGTTCAATCCATTGAAGGTAGATTTAATCCAAAATCAGTGAAACCCTAGTATATAGAGGGAAATTAGGCCTCCTCTCCAAAGGTGTGGGAATCACCTGTATGGACTAGCTAGTAGCCAAAGACCGGTTGGAGGATTTAAAACCCTGAAAAGGGTGTCTGAATATGTTCTTTGTTTGTCAGGTTGTTTGGGATACATAAGCAGAAAAAGCCAATTTGTGACTGGTAAAGGCTAGTAAAGTCTAAGCCTTATCTAGGCAAGGTCTTGAGATCGGGTGAAGTAAAGACCAAAGAACCTCAAAAATGGATCAATGTCGATGCAAAAGGCATTTAAACAGTAACCTCAATTCCCCTGCAAAAGGTTCAAGTCACTTGGAGAACAGGGCACTTAGATTCTTCTAAGTCCTAGAAAGAGCATTCAAATTTCAAGAAGGTGTTGAGCTACCCAAGGTAAAGCACAGAGTAAGAACTCTTCGAGAAGAGTTGGAGCAGGACTATGAAAGTATTTTGAGCTCAGTAAGAACCCTCAGTAGCACATTCCAGACAGGAGATAGTGGAAGGTCTTCAATCAGACAGTGCAAGCAACCTTGGGTATTTGCATACACCATATTGGTATCAGAGCCAAGTTTGGATTCCAGGCTTGTGATTAATGAGCCAATCCACTGAGTCAGTAGGAGAGAATACACCAGAGGAAGGAACCATGGTGACAAATGCAGAGCTAGCAAAGAAAGTAGAAGAGCAAGAGGAAGATAACCGGTTGCTCAGAGAGAGGATATCTCAGATGGAGAAACTCCTAGATGAAGTCCAAGAAACAATAGACACTGTGAAGGACAAGATTAAGAAAAAGGAAGAGTAGGAAGCCAAGGAAAAAGAGGTGGAATTGGAGGAGGAAGCTCCAAAGCCTGATCCTGTTCTTGCAGAGGAACCATTCTTGAAGGCATTGCAGGCCTTGAGTGGTAAAGCATTGGATGGTGTGGCACTTTTCAGTAGACAAATGGACCCAAATTCAATAGTAGATTTGATTATGAGCATTGAGAATCACTTTGAATGTGATGGCATTACGGAGGCTCAAAAGGTGAAGGTAGCCAAGTCTAGGTTGAGAGGAGCAGCTCTCACATGGTGGAAGTTTGTAGAATCAGAAAGAGAGAAAGAAGGCAAAGGTCCCATAGTTTCATGGAGAGGAATGGTGACCAAGATAAGGCAGACTTATCTCCTTGATGATTATGAAGTCCAATTACATAGGAGAAGACACAATCTGAGGCAAAAGGACATGGATGTCCAAACATATACAGAGGAATTTCAAAAACTGTGCCTTAGATCAAAGGTGGTTGAAGATGAGAGTATCAAGTTAGCAAGGTATCTAAATGGACTCAAATGGTCTATTCAAGAAGATATGAGTTTGGTGAAATTCAAAACAGTCCGCCAATGTTATCAAATGGCCTTGAAGATAGAAGAGAAAGGAAAAAAGAAGCAGGAACAAAACCCCAAAGGTAGAGGTAAAGGGAAAGACAACAGAGGACAAAGAGGAAGCTATAGTGGAAGAAGCTCAGAATGAAGAGCCCAAGGAGAAGTCAGATTTTCTGATCAGCAAGAAGGAAGCTCTAGTAGAGGTGGTAGAGGAAGAGGTTTCGGCCCCAGAGGAGGAAGTGGTGGACAAGGAAGGGGTAGTTACTTCACCAACATGAAATGCTATCATTGCAACCAGTTGGGACACCCAACCTATAGATGTCCTGAGAAAGGAAGCACATCTCATGGAGGAGATAAGAGAATCAATCTGAGTCAAGAAGAAGCAGCTATAGCAAATAAGCAATTAGAAATACCCTTGAACTCAGAGGAAGGTGAGAATCTCATGATGAGAAGGACCTTAATCAAGGAACCGGTCAAAGAAGAGCCAAGCCAAAGAAGATCTTTGTTTAGGATAAAATGCAAGATGATGGGGAAAGTGTGTAAGGTCATCATAGACTTAGGTTCAACTGACAATATTGTGTCAGAGGAGGCAGTTAGCAAACTGAAATTGACAAGGATATCTCACAATAATCCTTACAAGGTTACATGGCTCAATAAGGGTCAGCATGTCTTGGTGAATGAACAAGCATGGGTGGAGTTTTCAATTGGCAAGTATAAAGACAAGGTATTGTGTGATGTGTTACCTATGGATGCATGCCACTTGCTCCTAGGTAGGCCATGGAAATTTGACCATCAAGCTGTGCATGATGGAGCCAAGAACTCAAGGCACCCCGCCAGCGGCCACGACCGCCGTAAACACCGCGCATGAAAGTCCAGTCCGCGCAAAACAGCCTCCTGCGCCCCGAAGGCAAGCTGGCGCATGCGTCCAATGCCGCAGTGCCGTTACAGCCGCGCAGCCTGCAAGCCGCTGAAACCACCAGCCGAGCATCCGGGCTGACTTGTTTGCAGACCCATGGCGGCAGTAAATGCAACCTAACTCCACCGGCAATGATATCTGACACCGCATCGTTCCCAACGTCGCATGGTCACGGAGAGATAGCTAGGCATTCAAGAATCATTTGACAAGGTCTCATTAGGAAAAAAGCATTATCCTCGCGGTAGTAACGCATCAGGTCTTTAGCACCCAAGAAATGAGGAGAATGGGAGGCTTCAGGACCGATTCCGTGAGAAATAAACAAGATAACCATCGTGTATATAGGTTTCCCTATACCTAGAATTGAAGATCCTGCTGGATTTGTCTAGGTGAAGTTTAGGTACTATACCAAGATAGATTTAAAGAGTGGTTACCACCAAATTAGAATACATGAGGGTGATGAGTGGAAAACAACCTTCAAAACCAATGAGGGTCTTTATGAGTGGCTAGTAATGCCATTTGGATTGTCTAATGCCCCCTCCACATTCATGAGACTTGTGAATGAAATTCTCCAGGACTATATTGGCAAGTTTGTAGTAGTGTATCTTGATGATATACTGATTTATAGCAGAACTAGAGAAGAGCACCTCCAACACATTGAGCTGATTTTCAAGAAGCTACAGGAGGAGAAGCTGAAGATTAATCTGGAAAAGTGTGAGTTCATCAAAACGGAGCTGCTGTACCTTGGTTTTGTGTTATCACATGGCAATTTGAAGATGGAAAATAGCAAGGTAGAAGCTATTCTTAATTGGCCTACTCCCAAGACAGCAACAGAGGTAAGAAGCTTCCATGGACTTGCTCAGTATTATAGGAAATTCATAAAATAGTTTAGTGCAATTTTTGCTCCTATGTTGGATACCATTAAAGGAGGCATGAAAACTAAGTTTGTGTGGAATGAACAAGCTAACTAGAGTTTTGAGTTGCTGAAGGAAAAGGTAGCTACCCAACCCATTTTAGTGTTGCCAAGCTTTAAGAAGCTATTCACCATCGAATGTGATGCAAGTAATGTAGCAATTGGAGCTGTTCTTAGCCAAGAGGGCAGACCGGTGGCTTTTCATTCTAAGAAGCTAAGTGAAGCCAAGAAGAATTACTCTTCTTATGACCTTGAAATGTATGCATTGGTCCAAGCACTAAGGAAGTGGAGGCACTACTTGCTTCCCAAGGAATTCATTGTGTACTCAGACAATCAAGCACTCAATTTTCTAAATTCACAAGAGAAGTTGAGTGACAGGCACATGAATTGGGTGGAGTACTTGCAACCCATCACCTTCAACATCAAGCACAAGAAAGGAGCTCTCAATAAAGTTGCTGATGCATTAAGCAGGAGGGTTCTTACCATCCAAGAAATCCAGTAGAAAAGTATGTGAATAGATAACTTCAAGGATCTATATGCAGATGATGAAGACTTTGCAGAAATTTATAAGGTATGCCTTGAGTTTAAAAACCATTTTCATAGCAAGTATGCTGAATAACTTTGCAGAGTGATTTTTTATTTAAAGGGAATCAGCTTTGTGTTCCTAGAGGCTCTATTAGGGAGAACTTAATTCAAGAGAAGCATAATGGTGCATTGAGTGGTCATTTTGGAATCACCAAAACTCAAGAGCTTGTTCAAAGATTTTATTTTTGGCCTAAGATGAACTTAGATGTCAGAAAATATGTAGAGAGTTGTGTAGTGTGTCAAAAAGCAAAAGGCACTTCTTCAAATGCAGGCTTATACCAGCCACTGCCAATCCCTTCTAGGCCATGGGAATGCTTGAGCATGGACTTTGTAGTTGTTTTACCCAAGACAAGGCAAGGTATGGATAGTTTTTATGTTTTAGTTGATAGATTCAGCAAAATGGCTCAATTTATACCCTACAAAACAACCAATGATGCCAGTCAAATAGCCTCACTTTTCTTCAAGGAAATAGTTAGGATTCATGGTTTGCCAATCAGCATTGTATCTGACAGAGACACCAAGTTTATGAGTCACTTTTGGAAGACTCTTTGGCAAAGAATGGGCACCAATCTATCCTTTGGATCTGCATACCATCCCCAAACTGATGGTCAGACTGAAGTTGTGAATAGGACACTTGGAAACCTTCTTAGATGCTTGACCAAGGAGTATGGTCAACAATGGGATCAGATTATTGGGCAGGCTGAATATGCATATAATGACACAGTCAATAGATCCACAGGGAAGAGCCCCTTTAAGATTGTTTATGGACTGCACCCCAGAGGTGTTTATGAGCTAAGAGAGCTAAAAGATGGAGTCAAGGGAAGTGGTTATGCAGATGATTTTGCTTGTGCAATGCAGGAAATTCATGAGACAGTCAGAAAGACCTTGGCAGAAACTACCATGAAGCATAAGGCTAAGGTGGATGAGCACAAACGAGAAGTTCAATTCAATGTGGGAGACTTAGTGATGGTCCATCTGAACAAAGCTAGATTGCAGAAAGGAGTCCCTCACAAGCTGCAAATGAAGAGGATAGGTCCCTGTCCTATCTTGGAGAAGTATGGCAACAATGCTTTCTAGGTGCAATTGCCTGATGACAGTGGACTGTCCCCTATTTTTAATGTTGCAGATCTGATGCATTACAAAGGACCACCATAGGATTTGGATCAGACACTCCATGAAGTCAATCAAGATGTTGAAGAACTCAAAGTGCCCCCTGTCATAGTCAAACAAGCTGATCAAATCTTGGACACAAGGGTCTACCAGAAGACTAGGAACAAGGAATATAAAGAAAATCTGATAAAAAGGCATGGACAACCTGATACAGATGCAGTATGGATCAGAGAGGCAGAATTCAAGAAGTTAGGTATTTATCCTAACTTACTCAATCCAAGGATCGATTGAATTTTCTGTTTTAGGGAGGATGGTGCAGGAGCACCAAGGCCAAACTCCAAGTTAATTTGCACAAATTTTGGTTTGAAAAGTTTTGGCTTGTACCTGATTTTGGCCAAATCAAGATTTCATTGTGGTTGATTTGATCTTAGTAGATCTTGCATTTGTGTGAAGAGTTAGTCATTAGGATTAAAATCTCATTAGGTCATCATCAGCATTAAATACTATTTTATGAAACTTTGGATAGCATATTTTAAGTTATTAGGTGTTTAGTGTGTTAAGGTTACTTCATCAGTGTATAAAAGATGCCAAGGAACGGTTAAAGGAAGCTGATTGCTCAAGTTCAAGGTAATGGAGATCCTAGATTTGAGGAATATGGCATAACCAAACCATAGTGGAAGTTACAAGCTGCGGATGTGGAGCTGCATGTCAAGATTTGGGAAGATAACATGAAAACTTAATGATGGGAATCCCTAGAAAACAGGGAAGTGCGCGACCAAATTCCCTTACACTTTGGAAACATCATCAAAATGAGGGAATGGGCTCGTAGACAGGGAGTTAGATGATTGTAATCAGTTTTTCTTGAAAGGAATGAAAGGACAGTGCAAGATTTTGTGTATCTTTCTTTGTGTTACCCGTGTAACTTGGTGAACAGCGATTTAAATGGCTTTGTTTATATCGGTTTCTCACTGTTTTTAAGTTCCTTGCAAAGTTTGAGTGAATATTTTGTTGTAAATAAACGTTGGGAATAGAGTAGTGCTTTGTTTTCATAGTTCAGAGTTGTAGCGCATTGTTTCTAAAAATTCCACTGTGTTTTGCAACAGTGCTATTATAGGCGTTGTTTACACAGATTTAGCAATGCTTTCGTGTTATTAGGATAGATTGTATTCCTTTTTCTTTGTAGATACACGTGGAGTAGTGTAAATTTTTTGAACTGAAACTTTAGGTCAGCATTTGGTAGATTTACAAACATAGTTTTGAATAACTAGACAACACATGGCTTCCCCATGAAAACTACCCATGGATTCTTCTTGAAATTCATGGAAATGATAGGGAAGTCATGTCCTCACACATATCTGGTCACAGGAAGCTTTGAAAGACAAGCAGGAAATTATTATACCTAACCCTAGGTGAGTAAGAGTAAGCCGGTTAGGGATTTGGAAAAGGAAAAGTAAGAAAATAGGCAGGGTTTGAGGATACAGTACGGAAGCCATACAGTCCTAGATAGGGATAGATGATATTAACATAAATTAGAGTGGAAAAGACTTGGTTCAATCCATTGAAGGCAGATTTGAACCAAAATCAGTGAAACCCTAGTATATAGAGGGAAATTAGGCCTCCTCTCCAAAGGTGTGGGAATCACCTATACGAACTAGCTGGTAGCCAGAGACCAGTTGGAGGATTTAAAACCCTGAAAAGGG
This sequence comes from Sequoia sempervirens, assembly GCA_007258455.2. Taxonomy (NCBI): domain Eukaryota; kingdom Viridiplantae; phylum Streptophyta; class Pinopsida; order Cupressales; family Cupressaceae; genus Sequoia; species Sequoia sempervirens. The sequence goes on along the minus strand of VDFB02392863.1, from coordinate 7,371 downwards.
TGTCTGAATATGTTCTTTGTTTGTTAGGTTTTTTGGGATACATAGGCAAAAAAAGCCAATTTGTGACTGGTAAGGGCTAGTAAAGTCTAAGCCTTATCTAGGCAAGGTCTTGAGATCGGGTGAAGTAAAGACCAAAGAACCTCAAAAATGGATCAATGTCGATGAAAAAGGCATTTAAACAGTAACCTCAATTCCCCTGCAAGAGGTTCAAGTCAGTTGGAGAACAGGGCACTTAGATTCTTCTAAGTCCTAGAAAGAGCATTCAAATTTCAAGAAGGTGTTGAGCTACCCAAGGTAAAGCACAGAGTAAGAACTCTTTGAGAAGAGTTGGAGTAGGACTATGAAAGTCTTTTGAGCTCAGTAAGAACCCTCAGTAGTAGGTTCCAGACAGGAGACAGTGGAAGGTCTTCAATCAGATAGTGCAAGCAACCTTGGGTATTTGCATACACCATATTGGTATCAGAGCCAGGTTTGGATTCCAAGCTTGTGATTAATGAGCCAATCCACTGAGTCAGTAGGAGAGAATACACCAGAGGATGGAACCATGGTGACAAATAGAGAGCTAGCAAAGAAAGTAGAAGAGCAAGAGGAAGATAACAGGTTGCTCAAAGAGAGGATATCTCAGATGGAGAAACTCCTAGATGAAGTCCAAGAAACAATAGACACTGTGAAGGAGAAGATTAAGAAAAAGGAAGAGTAGGAAGCTAAGGAAAAAGAGGTGGAATTGGAGGAGGAAGCTCCAAAGCCTGATCTTGTTCTTGTAGAGGAACCATTCTTGAAGGCATTGCAGGCCTTGAGTGGTAAAGCATTGGATGGTGTGCCACTTTTCAATGGACAAATGGACCCAGATTCAGTAGTAGATTTGATTGAGAGCATTGAGAATCACTTTGAATGTGATGGCATTACGGAGGCTCAAAAGGTGAAGGTAGCCAAGTCTAGGTTGAGAGGAGCAGCTCCCACATGGTGGAAGTTTGTAGAATCAGAAAGAGAGAAAGAAGGAAAAGGTCCCATAGTTTCATGGAGAGGAATGGTGACCAAGATAAGGCAGACTTATCTCCCTGATGATTATGAAGTCCAGTTGCATAGGAGAAGACACAATCTGAGGCAAAAGGACATGGATGTCCAAACATATATAGAGGAATTTCAAAAACTATGCCTTAGATCTAAGGTGGTTGAAGATGAGAGTATCAAGTTAGCAAGGTATCTAAATGGACTCAAATGGTATATTCAAGAAGATATGAGTTTGGTGAACTTCAAAACAGTCCACCAATGTTATCAAATGGCCTTGAAGATAGAGGAGAAAGGAAAAAACAAGCAAGAACAAAACCCCAAAGGTAGAGGTAAAGGGAAAGACAACAGAGGACAAAGAGGAAGCTATAGTGGAAGAAGCTCAGAATCAAAAGCCCAAGGAGAAGTCAGATTTTCTGATCAGCAAGAAGGAAGCTCCAGTAGAGGTGGTAGAGGAAGAGGTTTCAGCCCCAGAGGAAGAAGTGGTGGACAAGGAAGGGGTAGTTACTTCACCAACATGAAATGCTATCATTGCAACCAGTTGGGACACCCATCCTATAGATGTCTTGAGAAAGGAAGCACATCTCATGGAGGAGCTAAGAGAACCAATCTGAGTCAAGATGAAGCAGCTGCAGCAAATAAGCAATTAGAAATACCCTTGAACTCAGAGGAAGGTGAGAATCTCATGATGAGAAGGACCTTAATCAAGGAACCGGTCAAAGAAGAGCCAAGCCAAAGATCTTTGTTTAGGATAAAATGCAAGATGATGGGGAAAGTGTGTAAGGTCATCATAGACTTAGGTTCAACTGACAATATTGTGTCAGAGGAGGCAGTCAGCAAACTAAAATTGACAAGGATATCTCACAGTAATCCTTACAAGGTTACATGGCTCAATAAGGGTCAGCATGTCTTGGTGAATGAACAAGCATGGGTGGAGTTTTCAATTGGTAAGTATAAAGACAAGGTATTATGTGATGTGTTACCTATGGATGCATGCCACTTGCTCCTAGGTAGGCCATGGCAATTTGACCGTCAAGCTATGCATGATGGAGCTAAGAACTCATAAACCTTCAAGAAGGACAATGTCACATACAAGATTCAGTCTTTGTTGGAAGACACTGAAGTGCAGACAGCAAGTTCTAAGCTGCTGATAACTGGTGAAAAAGAGTTCTTAAAGGCCTTGGAAGAAGGAGAAGGAGTTGGCTATGCAATAATGATCAAGCCAAGAGAAGCAAGCAAAGAGAAGGTAGCTTAAAAGCAAGAACTACCAAAGGAGATTCAAGACTTGTTGCAGACCTATGAGAACATAGTAAGTAGTGGTCAACCAACAACTTTACGTCCTAAAAGAGCCATAAGTCATAGTATAGACTTGATACCAGGAGCCACCCTTCCTAACAAAGCAGCCTACAAGATGACACCTTAGCAAAATGAGGAGATAGCTAGGCAGATTCAAGAATTGCTTGATCAAGGTCTCATTAGGAAAAGCATTAGTCCTTGTGTAGTACCCACTGTCTTAGCACCCAAGAAAGGAGGAGAATAGAGGCTTTGTACTGATTCCAGAGCAATAAACAAGATAACCATCAGGTATAGGTTTCCCATACCTAGAATTGAAGATCTCATGGATTGTCTAGGTGAAGCTAGGTACTATACCAAGATAGATTTAAAGAGTGGTTACCACCAAATTAGAATACATGAGGGTGATGAGTGGAAAACAGCCTTCAAAACCAATGAGGGTCTTTATGAGTGGCTAGTAATGCCATTTGGATTGTCTAATGCCCCCTCCACATTCATGAGACTCGTGAATGAAATTCTCCAGGACTATATTGGCAAGTTTGTAGTAGTGTATCTTGATGATATACTGATTTATAGCAGAACTAGAGAAGAGCACCTCCAACACATTGAGCTGATTTTCAAGAAGCTACAGGAGCAGAAGTTGAAGATTAATCTAGAAAAGTGTGAGTTCATCAAAATGGAGCTGGTGTACCTTGGTTTTGTGTTATCACATGGCAATTTGAAGATGGACAGCAGCAAGGTAGAAGCCATTCTTAATTGGCCTACTCCCAAGACAGCAACAGAGGTAAGAAGCTTCCATGGACTTGCTCAGTATTATAGGAAATTCATAAAATAGTTTAGTGCAATTTGTGCTCCTATGTTGGATACCATTAAAGGAGGCATGAAAACTAAGTTTGTGTGGAATGAACAAGCTAACAAGAGTTTTGAGTTGCTGAAGGAAAAGGTAGCTACCCAACCCATTTTAGTGTTGCCAAGCTTTGAGAAGCTATTCACCATTGAATGTGATGCAAGTAATGTAGCAATTGGAGCTGTTCTCAACCAAGAGGGCAGACCGGTGGCTTTTCATTCTGAGAAGCTAAGTGAAGCCAAGAAGAATTACTCTTCTTATGACCTTGAAATGTATGCATTGGTCCAAGCACTAAGGAAGTGGAGGCACTACTTGCTTCCCAAGGAATTCATTGTGTACTCAGACAATCAAGCACTCAGTTTTCTGAATTCACAAGAGAAGTTGAGTCACAGGCACATGAAATGGGTGGAGTACTTGCAAGCCTACACCTTCAACATCAAGAACAAGAAAGGAGCTCTCAATAAAGTTGATGATGCATTGAGCAGGAGGGTTCTTACCATCCAAGAAATCCAGTTGAAAAGTATGGGAATAGATTACTTCAAGGATCTATATGTAGATGATGAAGACTTTACAGAAATTTATAAGGTATGCCTTGAGTTTAAAAACCATTTTCATAGCAAGTATGCTGAATAACTTTGCAGAGTGATTTGTTGTTTAAAGGGAATCAACTTTGTGTTCCTAGAGGCTCTATTAGGGAGAACTTAATTCAAGAGAAGCATAATGGTGCATTGAGTGGTCATTTTGGAATCACCAAAACTCAAGAGCTTGTTCAAAGATTTTATTTTTGGCCTAAGATGAACTTAGATGTCAGAAAATATGTAGAGAGTTGTGTAGTGTGTCAAAAAGCAAAAGGCCTTCTTCAAATGCAGGCTTATACCAGCCACTGCCAATCCCTTCTAGGCAATGGGAATGCTTGAGCATGGACTTTGTAGTTGGTTTACCCAAGACAAGGCAAGGTATGGATAGTGTTTATGTTGTAGTTGATAGATTCAGCAAAATGGCTCACTTTATACCCTGCAAATCAACCAATGATGCCAGTCAATAGCCTCACTTTTCTTCAAGGAAATAGTCAGGATTCATGGTTTGCCAATCAGCATTGTATCTGATAGAGACACCAAGTTTATGAGTCACTTTTGGAAGACTCTTTGGCAAAGAATGGGCACCAATCTGTCCTTTGGATCTGCATACCATCCCCAAACTGATGGTCAGACCGAAGTTGTGAATAGGACACTTGGAAACCTTCTTAGATGCTTGACCACGGAGTATGGTCAACAATGGGATCAGATTATTGGGCAGGCTGAATATGCATATAATGACACAGTCAATAGATCCACAGGGAAGAGCCCCTTTGAGATTGTTTATGGACTACACCCCAGAGGTGTTTATGAGCTGAGAGAGCTGAAAGATGGAGTCAAGGGAAGTGTTTATGCAGATGATTTTTCTTGTGCAATGCAGGAAATTCACGAGACAGTCAGAAAGACCTTGGCAAAAACTACCATGAAGCATAAGGCTAAGGTGGATGAGCACAAACGAGAAGTTCAATTCAATGTGGGAGACTTAGTGATGGTCCATCTGAACAAAGCTAGATTGTAGAAAGGAGTCCCTCACAAGCTGCAAATGAAGAGGAGAGGTCCCTGTCCTATCTTGGAGAAGCATGGCAACAATGCTTTCAAGGTGCAATTGCCTGATGACAGTGGACTATCCCCTATTTTTAATGTTGCAGATCTGATGCATTACAAAGGACCACCCCAGGATTTGGATCAGACACTCCATGAAGTCAATCAAGATGTTGAAGAACTCAAACTGCCCCCTGTCATAGTCAAACAAGCTGATCAAATCTTAGACACAAGGGTCTACCAGAAGACTAGGAACAAGGAATATAAAGAACATCTGATAAAAAGGCATGGACAACCTGATACAAATGCAGTATGGATCAGGGAGGCAGAATTCAAGAAGTTAGGTATTGATCCTAACTTACTCAATCCAAGGATCGATTGAATTTTCTGTTTTAGGGAGGATGTGGCAGGAGCACCAAGGCCAAACTCCAAGTTAATTTGCACAAATTTTGGTTTGAAAAGTTTTGGCTTGTACCTGATTTTGGCCAAATCAGGATTTCATTGTGGTTGATTTGATCTTAGTAGATCTTGCATTTGTGTGAAGAGTTAGTCATTAGGATTAAAATATCATTAGGTCATCATCAGCATTAAATTATGTTTTATGAAACTTTGGATAGAATATTTTAAGTTATTAGGTGTTTAGTGTGTTAAGGTTACTTCATCATTGTATAAGAGATGCCAAGGAATGGTTAAAGGAAGCTGATTGCTCGAGTTCAAGGTAATGGAGATCCTAGATTTGAGGAATATGGCATAACCAAACCATAGTGGAAGTTACAAGCTGCGGATGTGGAGCTGCATGTCATGATTTTGGAAGATAACATGAAAACTTAATGATGGGAATCCCTAGAAAATAGGGAAGTGCGCAACCAACTTCCCTTAAACTTTGGAAACAACATCAAAATGAGGAAATGGGCTCATAGACAAGGATTTAGATGATTGTAATCAGTTTTTCTTGAAAGGAATGAAAGGACAGTGGCATATTTTGTGTATCTTTTTGTGTGTTACCCGTGTAACTTGGTGAACAGCGATTTAAATGGGTTTGTTTATATTGGTTTCTCAATGTTTTTAAGTTCCTTGCATAGTTTGAGTGAATATTTTGTTGTAAATAAACGTTGGGAATAGAGTAGTGCTTTGTTTTCATAGTTCAGAGTTGTAGCGCATTGTTTCTTAAAATTCCACTGTGTTTTGCAATAGTGCTATTATAGGCGTTGTTTACACAGATTTAGCAATGCTTTTGTGTTATTAGGATAGATTGTATTCCTTTTTCTTTGTAGATACATGTGGAGTAGTGTAAAGTTTTTGAACTGAAACTTTAGGTCAGCATTTGGTAGATTTACAAACATAGTTTTGAATAACTAGACAACACATGGCTTCCCCATGAATACTACCCGTGGATTCTTCTTGAAATTAATGGAAATGACAGGGAACTCATGTCCTCACACATATCTTGTCACAAGAAGCTTTGAAAGACAAGCATGAAATTATTATACCAAACCCTAGGCGAGTAAGAGTAACCCGGTTAGGGATTTGGAAAAGGAAAAGTAAGAAAATAGGCAGGGTTTGAGGATACAGTACGGAAGCCATACAGTCCTAGATAGGGATAGATTATATTAACATAAATTAGAGTGGAAAAGACTTGGTTCAATCCATTGAAGGCAGATTTGATCCAAAATCAGTGAAACCCTAGTATATAGAGGGAAATTAGGCCTCCTCTCCAAAGGTGTGGGAATCACCTGTATGGACTAGCTGGTAGCCAGAGACCAGTTGGAGGATTTAAAACCCTGAAAAGGGTGTCTGAATATGTTCTTTGTTTGTCAGGTTGTTTGGGATACATAGGCAGAAAAAGTCAATTTGTGACTGGTAAGGGCTAGTAAAGTCTAAGCCTTATCTAGGCAAGGTCTTGAGATCGGGTGAAGTAAAGACCAAAGAACCTCAAAAATGGATCAATGTGGATGCAAAAGGCATTTAAATAGTAACCTCAATTCCCCTGCAAGAGTTTCAAGTCAATTGGAGAATAGGGCACTTAGATTCTTCTAAGTCCTCGAAAGAGCATTCAAATTTCAAGAAGGTGTTGAGCTACCCAAGGTAAAGCACAGAGTAAGAACTCTTTGAGAAGAGTTGGAGTAGGACTATGAAAGTCTTTTGAGCTCAGTAAGAACCCTCAGTAGCAGGTTCTAGATAGGAGACAGTGGAAGGTCTTCAATCAAACAGTGCAAGCAACCTTGGGTATTTGCATACACCACTCCATCACATAATAGAAGCAATGAACCTCTCATAAATCAACTCTTCCAAACTGATTCTTCCCTTCAAAAGAAAGTTTCCACCATCAACCAAAATCAAAATGGCTTACATACATATTATTTCAAAATTAGTCCATTGTCCTTGGACATATTGTGAACACCGATGTCACAAGGTGTAGAGGTACCTATAGTCAAGAAATATAAGGGGAATGGAGATCCTTCTAACCATGTTGCCACCTATACTGCATTATGTATTGAATTTTTCCTTGATGATAAACTCTTTTCTAAGCTTTTCCCTAGGTCCTTGAAGGGTACTACTTTGGAATGGTTCTCTTCATTACCAAACAACTCAATTCATTCATTCAAT
>VDFB02392862.1:0-21052 GCA_007258455.2 Sequoia sempervirens | reverse complement strand
TGGATCCTTTTCTGCAAATGTGAATTCACAATATACAAAGCTTGGGAATGAAAGAAAAATGTCTTTGGATACTGGCAGTGCTGAAGTAAAAAAGGAAAAAGGTAAAGAAATTCAAGAAACATTAACTCTAGTTGACACAAATAATGTGCCCATAACCTACTGGTAGATCTGGGAAAGGAATGACTAATGTGTATCATGCAGTGCACACAATAGTATTGTCAAGGGTTTGATGACAACCTAGTAGGAAAATGCAACGAACAAGGATAGTCATCTATAGTAGCAAAGAGAAAAGGTCTCATTACAACACGGAAGTCTTGTTTGCTTGCATTCTTTGTCCTATTCATTATTACAATCTAACAGTAAGAAGCTTATAGTGATATGGTAGGTGAATAGAGAAAGACATGACATGATTCAAGAGAGTTGACAACCCATACCTGTACAGTCATAAAGGAAAATTAATGAGCACAAGGATGAGATCATCTAAAGAGGACAATGATGATATTTCTTGTAAGAGATTTAAAGGAGCAAGCCCAAAGGTTGAGAACATGTCAAGGAAAAATATGATAGTGTGAAGACTTCATGAATGAAGACAACCTTGGGCAGATCAAGGGCAAAAAAACCATCAAAAGAGCACAAGGAGAGGAACTCAGTCATTAGACAGTGAAATCAAAAGGAACAGTCACTTGTAATTTTTCTTTATTATATCATGATTGTCTCTAGATACATATGTTGTTCTTTATAAAAACTTTCATTTGCTTGATATCCATGGATCTCTTGAGTGTGCATATGAATATGGAAACTAATGTTTCATCAACCCCACTATGTCCTACTTGGATGGATGCAATATATCTTGACTAGGCAGTACCATAGAAAGGCAATGAACTATGTGACTAACAAGGGGTGGTAGCACCAAAAATGTAGACATCTCACTGTCTTATGGGAGTTTCTACAAAATTATGAGTAAAGAGACTATGAATTATAAGAGAGTATGACAATCACTCAAGGACAAGAACATTAAATCAAAGTCACAGGGGAATGTTTCAAGGGAAGATTCAAGTCTAAAATGATAGTGAGCAGCTCAAAGGAAGCAAGGTAGTCACTGCATTAGGAGAAGACAAAAAAAGACAATGATCATCAGCTGGAGCAAGGATTTCTATGGAGTTCAGTTATTCTACAAAAACACAAAGTTTATCAAGAAGGTAGTTCAAGGTAATAGTATGACAGTTTTGTAATGGTAAGTCATGAAAACTACAGTCAAAGAAGTGCATTTGCAAAAAAAACATTTGATGCTCACAAAAAAACACATTGTTGCTACAAATTGGAACTTTCAATTATGCTCACACTGTATAATGACATTGAATCATTTTGCAACAAAATCTAAAGTTTTCTCTCAAACTAAAAGGACCCATTTGGGTTCAAGATACAAAATCTAATGCATAGAAACAACAATGGAGAACATCCTACAGGAGTGACAAATGAAAGCCATTTCATGCATTATGATAGGTCGTGGTTGTGGTCAAGTTTGACCTCTTTTCTAGAAAATATGGAAAACCCACCTAGGGTTTCAAAAAATGAAGCAACATTGCTATATTCTACAGAAAAATGGAGTGTATTTACAAAACCATATGCAATTCTACAAAAAAATTGAGTTTCTTCAAGAAATCAAGAAACCCACTTGGGTTCTTTTGAAAACATTTACAAATACAAAATATATGTGCTACAGAAAACCCACTTAAGGGTTTTGCAAATGTATTGCAAAATAGAAAAGGAAATGCAAAAATACAGAGGAAACCCATGTTGAAAAATGAAGGCCGAGCTCACAGGCTATTTTTTCTTCTTTTATTTTCTACATATCAAAAACCCATCTGGATTGTTAAAACTTTTGCGGATACAAAGAAAAAATTTGAAAGACATTATAGGGTTTTCAAATGAAGCCGAACCATATAAAAACACACTATTTTCTATCCATGGCCATGGCCAGGGAGTTATTTTCTTCAGGAAAAGTAACATAAACAACAATGGGGTATCCTTATTAACAAATGTAAAGAAGAAAATAAACATTTGTTGTTATCTTTTCAAGATGGAGGGCTCAAAATGGCTTTCTATTGCTCAAAATCAGAATGGAGTGGTTGATTTAACTCACCTGGAGCTTTTTCTCACAATTTCTTGCAAAACTTTCAAGCTTTCGCTTCTAATAAAGCTTCATTTGAGTTCTCATGATGACCGTGAAGGAGAAGATCAATAACAAAAAGAACAAATGAAACATAAGAGTAAAAAATGTATCCATGCCCGCAACCTTAAGTTTTGAAATGGCTTCCAAATGATAGAAAAAATACAAATTTTGAGCTACAGAGAAGTGTTTTACCTCTTTTCCTTTGTTTCTCATCAATGAATCTCAACAAAACTATGGTAATCTCCATTTTTTTCCTGTGTTTGCTCAAACCCTGGTAGTTGCATCATGCTCTCAAGAGTGTGCAATGACAAAATGATGGGCTTTTCCCATTATTTTTGTGTTTTGATGATTAGGGTTTGAACCTACTTGAGTTTGATGGGATTTTCTTCCCATTTTAAATTTTTTTTGAAACATGTGTTAATGAATGAGGGCTGAAACTTGTTGTTTACTTAGGCATGTTATGTTATGCCTTAGGTGTTTTCTCCTTTTTCAAACATTACCAAGTCCTATGCAACATGGAGTGTGCCAAGTATGTTATGCTATGCCTTTGCTTTTTTCCCAACATAATGTGACTTGGAATATGCTTTCCAAGGAATTTGGAGGTCAGCCATATTGGCCAAGTATTTTGGAGCTCTATAATGCCTTTGAAAACCAATGAATATTGCCCATGTGTGGACTAAAATGCAAAATGTGGTAAGTTTAGATGGTCAAGTGCTTGGAGGCTTTTGAAAGCTTTTACATATGACATTATATGTTGCATTTTATTCCAATGTTTAAAGATATCATGTAAGTGATTTGAAAATCACTTTTAATATGTCTTTTAATGCAAATGTAATGTAATTCAATGAGATGGTGGGCCCCTTATCTTATGTTTTGAAATGTAAAATGACTTGATTAAGTGACGTTTTATGAATCACTTAATCAAGATCATTATCTTTAATGATTTTTAGAGTCTTCTGTTTTCAAAAACACACATATTGCATGAGGAGAATGTGGGTCAAGACTTGTGTGAAGACCAATGATGACTTGCAGACATGAGGGATGTGTGAGAGGCTATCTATTTAGAGGCATTTTTGTCACATTTTTAGTGTGACTATTGACTTGGCTTAACTTTTCTTCATGTTGAGGAAAATTTGGAGGGTTTCTAGAAGGTTCTTTTTGGCCTTTTCTGTGGTATCTGACCAGAATCTTCTGGAAGCACTTGTGTAAGGGGTTTTGGTGGGTTTTTGCTTAAGTATGTTCATTTTGAACATTTTGAGCTAGTTCTTTCTTTCTAGCAATAGGATAACTTTATTTTCTTGGAGCTATTTTCATGGAGCAGTATTGTAACTTAGATGGGCCTATTATACAGTAAGCACTTTGAATTAATAGAGGAGCATTTTTACCTTCTCATTTCCTGTTTCTCATGTATGCTGTTAATGATTGATCAGTTTGTCTTATGAAAATATGTATTTTCCTTGCAAGCTTGTCTCATGTTTATGCATTTGTTTAGCAGAAGATGTATGTTTACAAGTTGTAAGTTGTGTTGTTAATTGTGAAACCCTGTTATCCTTTTAAAAACACTGTTTACAAACCTTCTTATGAATTATTTATGTAAAATGCATTGGAAAGTGAGTTGTGTGAGTCAAGCTTAGTGGTATTAATTTAAATGTCATAGGCTGTTAATAGGTCTAGGTTGTTTTGGTGCATCACCTTAGGTTTTTTTAGCATTAGGTTTATTTTCATGCAAATTCTTACCCTTATCTCAGAGATTAATAGTTAGGTGACTTCAAAAGGGGAAGCCAACCCTTATAAATGGAGGTATGCTTTTGAATAGGTTACCCACAACCTGAAAGTAGTCCCATGTTAGTCCAAATATGTTGAGTTCATTTAAAAGCTTAGAAAATAGGGTGCAGATTTGGGAACCTAACACACACAATGGTTAGATTTAGATATCTGAAATCCCAATAACAACACATAGGTATCAAACTTCTGATACCACATTATAGGAGACTGTTTGAAACCATAAATAGACTTATTTAGTTTATAAACCAAATTTTCTTTACCTTTTTCAATGAAATGCTCTGGCTGTGACATGTAAATATCTTCCTCCAAATCACCATGAAGGAATGTTGTCTTCACATCCATCTATTCCACTTCTAAGTCATATGCAGCTGCAAGTGACAACAAAAGCCAGATAGATGTCAAATTTTCTACATGAGAGAATATCTCCTCATAATCAATTCCCTCCACCTAGGAAAACCCCTTAGTGACGAACCATGCCTTATACTTCTCAACACTACCATCCAAACCATACTTTTTCTTGAAAACCCATTTACAACCATCAAGTTTACATCTAGTAGGCAAAGGTACCAAATCCCAAGTATTGTTTTTCTTTAATGAATCCATCTCGTCATCCATGAATTTCATCCAAGAATATGAATCATCCATACCCATTGCCTCTCTAACCGTCTTAGGCTCATCGATGTTAATAATTGATGCAAAGATGCAACTGGAATCCAATAATGAATAACCAAACTTTTCTGATTGTCACCTAACTCATGTAGACCTCCTCAAAGGCTAATGTAGAGATTCTTCTTCTTCTTTAGAAATTTTAGAGCTACTTGAGCTCTCCTCATCATCAGGTCTAACATGAGTACTTGGTTCTTCTTTCTTCGACGTAGGCAGAATTTGAACTACCTCCTTATTCTGTTTCTCCTCTTTCTTTGGTTGCAACTCAACAAAGGAAGGCTTCATCTCTTTGAAAATCACACTTCTAAGCTTCTAGATCCCAAAGCTTGTACCCTTTCACACTGACACCATAGTTGATAAAGATACACTTAATAGCCTTGTTCTCCAACTTAGACCTCTTCTCAATTGAAACATGAGCATAAGCTTTGCAACCAAATACTTTGAGATGTATCATTGAAGGATTTTTACTAGACCACACCTCCATGGGTGTCTTTCCAACAAGTGTTGATTTAGGAGATCTATTGATCAAATAACATGCATTGGCTATTGCTTCAACTCAAAAATTTTGTTCAAGGATAGCACCACTCAACATACTCCTGTCCCTCTCCATTAATGTTTTGTTCATCCTCTCTACAACTCCATTTTTTTGTGGAGTGTAGGGAGTTGTCTTATGTCTCTCAATCTCATGCTCTTTACAAAACTTTTCAACTTCTATGGAACAAAACTCACCACCATTATTAGTCCTCAAACACTTAATCTTTTTGCTAGTCTAATTTTCTACCAAGGCCTTAAACTCCTTAAATCGGCTAAAGACTTCAGCTTTACTTTTGAGGAAATAAACAAATTTCCTTCTACTATAATAATCTATGAAAGAAATAAAATATACATATTTTGATAATGAAGGAATATTTACAAGACCAAAAAATTTTGAATGTACATAATCCAAGACCCCAAAATACATGTGAGGACTATAGTAAAAAGAAACACGGTGCTGTTTTCCATGTTTTCCATATGCACAATGCTCACAAAATTCAAACTCGAGATTACAATCATCAAGGCCTTTTACAAGGCTCTTATTTTTTATGGTTCTAAGACCCTTCTCACCAATTTGACCAAATTGTTGGTGCCATAACATTGTCTTCTCTGTAGGAAGCTTCATTTCCATGGAATGACCACCCTTAGGTACCCAAAATGGATGACCATCGGATGTAGCTGCAACACACTTCTCTGCATGATCTAATGGTGAGGATGAAGAATCCAAAGATCTCTTCTTTGGTACATTAGAAGAACTATTTTATTGTATAGTGCATGCATCAAGTTGAAACAAAGTGCCAATATGAATACCCTTAACCAACACCATAGCCCCTCTAGTCATCTTACATCCTCCACCAAAGAAAACAACTTGCACTCCTGAATCATTCAATTTAGTTACAAAAAGTAGGCTTTGTTCCAAACTAAGGATATGCAAGACATCATCAATCCCCTTCACTCCAGTACAAAATTTAGTGGCGAATCTTCACCAATTGGTGAATTCTAGGAATCGACGAAGTCAAAATTGGCAAATTTCTCGCACCCAACATGGTGTCCAAATTGCTCAAATTTTATGAACTATAGGTACAATGCATGTCCATTCGCCAATGAGTTTTTTTATAAGGCATATTTAAGCAACAAATTCGCCATTGTCAAACTACGCGTTTCAATTGGTCTGACTAATATTTTTTCCTGGAATCTCTAAAGCATTTAATAAAACACCTACATATTCGCCAATACTATTAAAACAAAATTGTATCAAGACCCATTTCGCCAATTAAAATTTACAAATAGTTTCTTGTGAAGACCCATTCCACCAATTAAAATTTATATATAGTTGCTCATGAGGACCTATTTCGCCAATAACATTAAAAAATAATTACATTTGAGGACACATTTTGCCTTGAAAATTACAATGTATCATTGTATAAGCACACGAGATTCGCCAAATTTTTAATATACCACTTAAAAATCTCACGAAATTCACCAAATATGGAATCATGGATCGATATAAATACAATTGAAAGTGTCATTTACTCTTACACATTTTGTTCAGTTTTGAGGTTCTACTTCTCAATTTGGAAGCCAACAAAAGCCGAAAATGTAGACTTAAAAGGTGAGTGATCATTTCTTCATAGTGTTATTAGTTATAATAATAAGTTTTCTTTATCTCTTTTCCATTCTTGCTTCAACAAAGTGAACCTTTGAACCAAACTATGAAGTTTCAAAGTTTTCAAAACCTCTGACCCACTGAGTAGAAAGATGACCAAGAAAGGCTTGCAACTCAACAAAGTGAACAATCAACCAAGTCAGGGAATCAGGAAGTTATGAAAATTTAGAACTTTTCGAGAAGGTTATAAAACTCCGAGGACTAGCGACTAAGGTTAGGAAAAGCCAAAAAAAATATATTGTATTCCATGGTATTGAATTTGATATGTGATTCTACATCATTTTTATAGAACAATACTTATCACACTACTTATAAATTCCTATTGCATTTCCATTCACACAATATTTGATAAATAACTGAAAGGAATATTATTAATCAATTTCTTGAACAAAAGCTAACAGTTCAACATAAATAACTTATAAAGGCATCCACCCAACTTAAAAAATAAAAGCTTAAACTAGCAAATCACCTGAATTGTACTGAGAAATCCTTATGCATCCATCACCATAAAATATTTATTCACAGATAAACATTCCACAACAATGAAACTATCCAAAAATCTATCATTCCAATAATAGACAATCCACTGGCAAATATAGAGTTTTTTATATCTTGATAACGGTTTCTTGAAGACAACTATTTTAGAAATTAAAATAAAAAGTCTTTGAAGTATCAAGAGAGCCAAATTAAAGAAGATAACATAAAAAATAAAAACTAAACAACGGTCCCACTCCTAGCACCAACTCCTTCGCTTTCAATTATTTCTGTCTCCTTCTCCTTCAATAATGCCTCCTGTGCCTTTACTCTTTTCCTATATTCCTCGTACTTGGTGACAATTGAAGTGATGTTTTTGCTTCTTAGAGCTGTAGTAATTTGCAACCTGGTTCTCCATGTGACCAAAGCATTTTTAGACTCAACCAACATCTGAGATCTTCTCTCTTCTCCACATTTATAAGTCTCCAGGTGGATCTCCATTCCACTGAGTTTCAAGAAGAACTCCCATGTCACTGTAGCAGGATCAACTATTTCTTTCTTGAATATCTCTCTAAACTTCAGAGAGATCTCTCTTATATCTAGAATGTTTTCATCAAATTCATTAGTAATTTCCACTCCCAGAATACGACAATCTTCTTTACTTCCACCAAAATTTCATAATATTGATCAAGTGTATTATTAATTTCCTTCACCAGATTATCATACATATTCAATTTCCATTCCAATGAAATGGACCAGGAAGGGTCTAGCTCCTTACGATTATTCACAATTTTCTCACCAATTAATATCTTCAGATCCATAGAGTTTAATTCTTTCATTTCCTGAGAGAACACAAAGAGACTAGTTTGATCTTTTCTGAGCTACTGAAGTTCTGTTACTAACTCCTCCCTCTTGTTAACAACTTGAGTGTAAAAGTGCACTAATTTATTCAAAAATAAGATAGCCTCTTGAGATATTTTATCGATCCCCTCACAAGCAGCTCTAGAATAGCTCAAATTCTTTTTAATTTTCTCTATGGTGAGCACATCGATTCCCTCTACTTGAGAACTTGAGGCTTCATCAAATGTAGGAGGAGTGGCCATGGAAGAAATAAAGTTACTCAATGCGAGGACTTGAGATTCCAGTTTTATATTTTCTTTCCTCTTTTATTTCACTCTTTTAATCAAGGTATTGATTGAATAATTGGCATGGTACACATCACCTTCCAGTGTTGGAGGCCCCATATCAACATGTGTGACTTTGTAGTCTCCCTCTGTTATTTCATCTTCATTTAAATCCTTCACAGGCTCAGCGATTTCTAACATTTGATTTCCAGAAGTAGCATCAACCACCATCCTTGACATCCTCCTAGGTTTCTTAGGTTTTGAAGAGCTTTGAAGTAACTTTGAAACTGTATCAACTCCAACTGTCATTGTAGGAATATGCTTTCTCTTCTTCTCCACTACTTTTTTCAGCCATCCTGGGGAGGCTACTACCAGAGTAGAATCTTCATTTCCACTAATAGTTTCTTTAGGAGCGTTAGAAGTGATAGGTGGATTATCAACCAAAGGTAGAGAAGAAGGAAATTTAGACAAAGGAGGAAAGATATTATCTTCAGTGATATGTTTAAAGATAGCTTTATAATTTGCAACCTCAATTTTTTCTTGATTGGTCTTCTTCTTAGGGGTAGGAGAAAGCACACTATCTTGTTCATAGATGCTCTTCAACTTGACTGTTTCTTCTGGCCTATCACCATCACCTCTTGACTAAGAATTTGCACTAGAGGACCTCACAGAGGGTTTCTCTGATGATACACTTTCACCAGATGCTTGCGTAGACCCCTGTTCATTCTTTTGTGATGACTTAGGCTCCTAAATAGGACCAAAAAATTGTCACCATTTCCCATACAACTAGTCCTTGGTTCTTTTAAGCACTGGGGCAACACACACCCTTGTATCTAAAATTTCACTTTGGCTCCAATCAACCCTTGGGTGGGATTTATTAGGCAATTTTTCATATGCAAGATCTATGATTGTTGAATCCTCAGCTACATTTTCAGAAATGTGAAATGACATACCAAAAGCCTGTATCTATTTTAGTGTTAGCCTCATATAATATCTTCTCAAAAATTCATTCTCATCAACACAATCTTCCAAGAAATCATCGATAGATGGGTGATGCTGATATAAGCTTCCTCCATAGAGATTCTGCTTCACAAAACCATTATTGTCAAAATTAGCTCTCATAGAAAAATTATGGAGGTTATATTCCTTGAGAATTCCTTCAGCTCCCCTGGCCATCTAGTTTTTTTTGCACACAAAAGAAGGGGTCTCCATTGGGAAGACATACCCTTGTTTCCCCATGTTTGTATACTTAATATTAACCATGGACATTTGTCGACAAACTTCCATAAATATTAGTAAATATTTAGGATATCAAGGTAATTTAAATGGGGCTTTCTCAAAATACCCTATTCTCAGATAGGAAAAATTATCAAATTGGATATAAAATTCCCAAATTTTGATACAAGAGAAATCGATTCAGGGGAAAGGCGCATTTCTAGATTTCCATCTAGCTTCCTCACGACCTCCATTAAAAATGCATCATTAACACGGCAAGAATCACCCATTCCAAATTGTTTAGTGAAATGAGGAAAGTGTTTATACATAGGAATATTAGAAGCTGAGGTTCCTTGTGGTTCCAACCCAGGCCAAAAGGAGTTCTGACTACCTACAATGTACATCGAGCAAGAACACATACAAAAAGTAGCAGTCTTATGGAAATTAATTAATTGCTCATTCAAATGGAAGCAAATAATTTCAGCCCAGTCAATGAAAATGTTCTCATCAAAGACTATCAAGATAAACTAACACATCCAATCCTCAAATAACTCAACTTGTGCATTGCTAACAATGCGGTGCAATAAAGTAATAGCATCTGCGATTTCTCCCTTAAAATGCAATATTTTGAGTTTATTCGACAGTTGCGACTTACCTTTCTTTTCAGACTTCAACCTGGTTTTGGCCATGGAGTTCTTACACCAGTCCTTATTCGCTTTGAAAAATTCACCTACCACTGCGACAAACATGTCTTCTATAGGTTCCCTTTTTGGAATCCCTAGTGCACGGGAAACAACTTCAGGAGAAATTTTGCAATTACAGTTCCATTTGTAGCTTTAATTTCCCATGTCTGTGGAATGTACCTTCTCACACATGCACTTATAAGGTCCACACTCAACACAACTTCTGGAAACTCTCCAACATGAGATAGCCCACTTTCTAAGAGTTTTATATCCAGCTCAGACTTGTCATCCCTCTCCAGGCGCACCCAAAATTCATCTAACTTATAAGGTCTGAACGTCGTATCCCTTACTCTGACCCAAAGTTCACTCTGCATGAGCACTAAATCATAGAGAATGAATGTTTGCACATGAGATTCTGAGAAGTACTGGCCTTGGAAAAGAATGAGAATGTAGGCTAAAAGTCTGAGTAAAAAGAATGTTTGCACTTGAGAAGTACTGGCCTCAGAAAAGAATGAGAATGCTGGCTAAATGTCTAAGTAAAACTTCATCACCCACTTATGTTGTTATTTTTGATAAGATGTGCTTTAAATGCGACATTCAATTTCATTCCTTGAAAAGATAGCCTTTAAACCTACATGCTTTTGGAAATTCCTGAAAAGATAACTCAAGTACTTTATTCTGTACATAGCATTCAATGAGATGTCAGATGAAGGCGCCTTTGAAAGGAAAGATAAGTCCATCATGTCACATGGTCCCTGAAACTTGGAACCTCAAAACCAAATTCTAAAGTTTCAAAGTTTTCAAAACCTCTGACCCACTAACTAAATCCACACACTGTAACTCAAAGGTTACATATGCATGAACTTAAGTTACTCAACAAAGTGAACCAAGTCGGGGAATTGGGTAGTTATGAAAATTTAGAACTCCGCGATAATGTGACATGTCACATGGTTATAAAACTTGAAGGACTAGAAACTAAGCTTGCTTTTCTCCCTTATTTTGAGTCTACAACCATAAATCAAATGTTCATTGAACGGTTGAGTAATTTATGATATAAATAATAAACATGTGTTTTGAAGTTTTTTTTTATTTTTAACCATTAATGCGCTCTGATTGACATCAAGGCCTTTATAAAATGAATTACAATGTCACATTAATAGCACAACCATTAATAGCACAGTAACACTTAATATTGCAAAGGATTTAATAAAATGAATTACAATTTCACATTAATAGCACAACCATTTATTTTATTACAACTGAATTACAATGTCACATTATTACATAGTACAAATACAAATGTAAGCGCAAGCAACAAGCTTCTGCTGGACCGTTGGTGAAAACGTAAATGTAGTACATGTGTGTCTGAAAATAAATGGGACTTGCTGGGTCAACTATACACTCTGAAAATAAACGCATGGGACTTCCTGGATCAGTTATGGTTTCTGAAAATAAATGCATGGGGAAAGGCAAGCTAATCAAACTGAGGAAATGGGAGTTGTAAAGATAAAAAATGTACTTCTCCCCTCTAAAAATCAGAGTCATGCAGAAGATGAGGGGTTGTAAAACTACTCCCATCTTCTACTTGTAGCTTCCATGCACTAGGAGAGCACTTATCTCCATCAAATCTCCTCATCTTGGCTCAAAACCTGTCTGAGAAGTCAGGTGAACCAAATCAACTTCTTTCCAATTCTACCCATTCTAAACTTGAAGAAAATTGGTCTTTTACTCTGTAACTACATAGCTACAGGTAGGAGAATTTAGAGTATCCCCAATAATGCCACATCATCTTCTTCCTGAATCCTATTCCTTATTAACCCTAAAAAATGAAAACCCTTATGACAATTCGAACATTGTACTCAATAGTAAAGCCTTTAGCCATTAATGAATGATTTCAATTTTTAGTTGTGCTCACTATCCTTATTTATGGGAAATAATACTACCAATAGTGCCACTACCAACTTGGTCCCTGTGTGCACCTCACACGTGTCACATGTGAGGTTAGGTATAATCATGATTCATAATCATGATTCATGCAAACCAAAAAACATACTTAAATTTTAATTGATTCATGTAACTTAAGCCTTACATTTATTTAAATGTTTAATTTGATTGATGTTTGGACTCTGATAGCCTCGCTACATGCAAAATGTACCTCAAGCTGACAAGTTCTCAATTGTCAAAATCGCTAGTGCCACTCAAAGTTCAAACAATATGAAATCATTAAAAATCTTGTTTCACTAGCCATTTAGTCCTACATTGGCAACAAATTCTAAACCGTTGATAATTGTAAATCTAACAGTTAAAGGGTAATTTTGGAGGTTTAAGTTCACAATACTAGCGCTTTGTGCATTTCATTTCAGAATTCAATTACAACCATACATCAAATGTTCATTGAACGATTGAGTAATTTATGAATTATGATATAAATAATAAACATGTGTTTTAAAGTTGTTTTAAACTTTAATGCACTAGGATTGACATCAAGGCCAAGGGGCTGGTAACTTAACGTTGCAAAGGATTTAATAAAATGAATAATGAAATTGGGAACTGGGGGAGAAGGTCGATGACAAATTAGAAATCAATAACATTTTGGTAAACCCTAACAAGAGTGATGACTTTTAGTGTTTATAATGTTCTTTTTTCAATTTGATGGCAACTCTATTTTTTCATTTGTATTGCTTTATGTTTTACTTTTAAATCTATATGCAATTATTTCATAAATAGATAATACTTAATTTCTCAAAGGAAAAAAAAACTGATTTGAATAGATTTATAGACACTGAACTCAGAAAATAACTCTTTACTATAAATTTATAACAAAGATTAACACAACACAACCATTTATTTTATTACAACTGAATTACAATGTCACATTATTACATATCTTTTTAAAGATGAGTAGTTGTAGAGTAGGCAAGCTCCTGTTTCGTATAAATAACATAAGTCACTTTACATAGACACAATTTAATTCAAGCTCTTTCTCATGACAATGGATTACAAATTGATTCCAATTTCCAAGGTTCTACCAATGACAACGTAATACAAATGTGACACTAAAAATAAATGCATGATTCCAAAGCTTCTGCTAGTAAGAACATAGTACAAATGTGGCACTAAAAATAAACACAAGGAACTCGCCTAGAAAACCATGCTAGGGAAATGGGAGCTGTGAAGATACAAAATGTGCTTATCCCCTTTGAGAACTAGAGTCATGCAGAAGATGAGGGGTAGTAAAATTGCTCCCATCTTCTACCTACAACCTCCATGAATTGGGATAACACTCATGTCCATCAAAGCTCCTCATCTTGGCTCAAAACCTGTCTGAGAAGTCAGGTGAACCAAATCAACTTCTTTCCAATTCCACCCATTCTGAACTTGAAGGAAATTGGTATTTTACTCTGTAACTACATAACTGAAGGCAAGAGAATTTAGAGTATCCCCAATAATACCACAAAATCTTCTTCTTGAATCCTTATTAACCCAAAAAAATGAAAACCTTTATGATACTATCCACTATCACTAACTCTATTTAATAATTTATGGGCCACTACTGCCGCTACTAGCCTGATTCACGCAAAACAAAAAACCAACTTACTCGATTCGTGTATCTTAATCCTTACATTTACAATTAAAATATTTAATTTGATTGACATCTAGCTACATGCAAATTGTACCACAATCTAACAAGCTGTCAAAATCACTAGACTCTAGTCAGCATTACCAGTGCCACTCAAACGATATGAAATCATTACAAATCTTGTTTCATTAAAGCTATGAGTTGTCCAATCAATCACTTCGGATGTTCAAAAGATTGAAAATTTTAATTAAATGAAATGTAATACGTCGAGGCATTGAAAAGAGAAAAATGAGCCTTGATCTCGTCACGTGTCTGTATCTAACGGTTCTAGTGTTATTCCGGAGGTTTCAATTCACAAGTCTACTACTTCAGAGATTTATTTTTGGAATGCAACTACAGCCGTCCATCAAAAATTATCAATTTTTTTTGGTTATATTGATTTTACTTTAAATCCTTTGTGTAAAACATTCTTAAGTTTTTAAGCCTTGGTCCTATGTTCTTCGTAGGTGGTCCCTCTTTTAAATTTTTTTCCTGCATGTGCATATTTCTGTCACTTAAGTTCTTCTATCGCTCATCACCAAAATCCAACCCATCAGGTTCATTACCATGATGATGAGTCTTGATCTCCCCATGTGTTCACATCTAATGGTTCTAGTGTAATTCCGGAGGTTTCAATTCACAAATCTAGTGCTTGAGAGATATACTTCTGAAATGCAACTATAGCTGTCCATCAAAAATTCATCGAACGGTCGTGGTCCATAATGTCGCATGGTTGCTAAAACTTGGAACCTTATAACCAAAGTATGAAGTTTCAAAGTTTTCAAAACCTCCAACCCACCAACTACAAAGATGACCAAGAAAGACTTGCAATTAAGGTTAGGAAAAGCACCAAAACCTTGAATTTGGTGAATTAAGATAGGAAAGGTGGCAAGGACAATGCATTTATGAAGTGAAGATCACTTGCATATTTTAGCAAGTGGACTTGACTGGAGTATCGATGGGTAATTAAGATCGGTATGTGTGGAGTTTGGAAAATTATTACCTCTCGGCCCTCAATTAGTGAAGTTAGATTGACAATTCATCAAATGGTCGTGGTTAGATTGATTTGCACTAACACTTCACCTTTGCATTTTTTTATTAGTTTGATATTATGTTTAATTCGCCAATGAATTTTATTTTTTAGTTTGAAATTACTTTTTAATCGCCAACAAAATTATTTTTTCTGGTTTGAAAATAGGTTTAATTCGCCAATCGAAATATTTTATTAGTTTGAAAATAGATTTTAATCACCAATGGAAAAATTTTAGTGGTTTTAAAAAATTTGTATTTCACCAAGATTTTCCATAGACTTCTTACGATTAGAAAAGATTCGCCAATAGACTTTTTTTTCTTCATGAAAAATTAAAAAAATTGCCACTAAAATTAATATTTTTATCGGGAAGTATACAAGATTCACCAGGATTTTACACCTTCGCCAAGGGGGGGGTTTCTTAAAGTTTTCCCTGATTCACTCTTCCATCAGGAAATCTAATTTTGAATCTTCCATAGCCAACAATCTTTAGGCGAGAGTCATCGCCTAGGTACACCTCTCCACCATTGTACTCATACTTGGAGAACCATTCTCTATGAGAAGTCATGTGAAAAGATGCACCCGAATATATCAACCACACATCATCTAATGCATGGGATGCCAAGGATGCAATAAATGCTTCTCCATCATCTTGAGATGATTTCTCAGATTTAGAATAAGAGAAATACTTTTTTTTCTTCTTATCCTTCTTGCAATATTTTCGAATGTGACCAACTTCACCACAATTCCAAATTTTTTCCTTGGAATTCTTACTAGGAGACTTTGATCTCCCCAGAGACTTTGACTTAGATTTCTTGTCTTTCTTTTTGCTTCTCTCTTTTGGTCTACCATGGACTACAAGGGCCTCCTTGGCCATCTTAGAAGACTTCCTTCACATCTCTTCAGATAATAATGAGGCAACAAACTCATCCATATTAAAGGTGGAAGTAGTGTAGACACCTAAAAATGGTCTGGAGAATCTAATTAATTGAATACGACTTATTTGATTAATTAATCTTAAATTCTTCTACTTAGTAAATAAATAGAAATATTTATTTATATTAAGTTCATTTATTAATTCTTCTATTTTTCTCTCCTAATTAAATAAACAAAATCAAAAACTTTGTTTTATTTAATTATTATCATTTTCATCATATTATTTCTCTCCTAATTAAATACACAAAATTAAAAACTTTGTTTTATTTAATTATTATCATTATTACTTCTATCTTAAAATTAAATACACAATTTAAATAATTTGTGTTATTAAAATCACCTTTCTTCTTAATTAAATAAAGATTGCTAAAAATCTTTTATTTAATTATCATTCTCCTTTTAATTTAATAAAACAAACCCTATAGTTTATTAAATTATTTATTCCTCATTTTTGCTAAATTTAAATAAATTTAAAATATTTAAATTTATGCATAAATTTTGCACTATTCACTCACCAATAAAATTTATTTCTCAAAATTCAAATTAATGGCACTGCCATTCACGGGAAAAGCTTCAGGGACAAACCTGCAAGAAATTCTCTCAACAACCTTCCACCCACCTTCCCTCTTATCTTGCTTGGTGTTTTCATGGGGAGAAACTATTCTCCATGATCAGCTCCTTCTTCTCATCCCATGCCTTTGGATTCTCCAGAGAAAATCACAGCCCCTCATCCCGGTTTCCTGTACAATTGTGCTGCCGTGAAAGCTATAAATACAGCTCTTGGGCTACAAGAAATGGATCCCAACTAATGCAATCTTACTCTACAGGTTTCCAAAGCATTCAAGCATCCAAACCATCCAACATTCCAACATCCATCAAGCAGCATTCAAGCATCAAGCATTTGCAGTCATGGCTGCCATTAGAATAGAATTTGCATATTTTAATCATATTAGAGTAGAATAGTTCATTTCTCATTCTCTAAGTGTCATTTTAATAGTTTAATTAGCTTACAAATCTGAGAGCTAAGTAAATTAGAGAAATCTTTAGAGTTAGAGAGCAATAGGATAGATTTCTGAAGCTTTTTAGTTTAAATTAGTTTAAATTCATTTAGTTTTAAATGCAATATCCTATTTAGAAGTGTAGATGCATAGTTTAGTTTGTTTTTCCCCTTCTACTACTTACAATTTGGCGCCCACTGTGGGGCAATACCCCATATTTTGCTAACTTTTTGAAAATCGTGTCTTACAGGTATCGGCGTGAAAGTTTTTCGTGGGATCGTGAGTTTTTGTAGCGCGCCGGGTTACTGTTCCAGCGCGCCGGGTTCCTGTTCTAGCGCGCCCGGTTACTATTCCAGTGCACACAGTTACTGTTCCAGTGCGCACGGTTAATGTTCCAGCGCACCGGGTTTCTGTTCCAGCGTGCCACCTTTTCATCTTTAAAATCATTTCTTTCATCTGGATCCGACGCATCCGCGGCCAGATTTTATTTCTGTCTTTTTGTTTGGTTAAAATTTACCAATCCTACGATAGAAACAATTAAAATTTACCAATCCTAGGATAGAAATGGTTAAAACTTACCAATCATAGGATAGAAATGGATTAAAATTTACCAATCCTAGGATAGAAACATCACATTTCTTTTTGCAGTTTAAAAATTGAATATCATACTTATCATGGAGCAATATCTCCATTAGAGTAAATCACTTGTCTTTTGGGTTTTAAAAAAGAACAATATTTTTTTGCTGTGTTTGGGTGATAGGTTTATGCTCTCCCCTTAACTGGGTGCATCAGAATACCAGACTCACCATTACTTTATGCATTTTAAGCTTTCTTAAAACCTTTAGATAGGCCTGCCGTAGTGGGAAAAAGTACTCACCCTACGAGAACGACCTGAGTGGGGACAGCCAAAAGCCATGGTATTCCAACCCACTTAAAAATTTATGTGAATTTGGGGAAACCCTCTTTCAACGGAAGTGTGCAAGATAACCATCCCCAAAATCTTTGTTTTAAAGATTGGGAGGTCTCTACAGGGAGTTTATCCATTTGCCGCTCCGAACGGAAACCCTATCTAAGAACCTAGAAATAGAAGCACGCCTGTCAGTTTCCAAACATTGTAATACTTGGCGGTGCAGGGGCGGGGAAGAATCTACTCTCAAGCACTCACCATATAATTGCCAAGGACTGTTTGCTTAGGGGATCCGGTATCCACTTTTGTCACTCTGAGTACGCACCTAGAAAAGACAAAAACACGGGCGCCCTCTAGGGGGTGACATGGCTGTGTGAGTCGACGCAATTCCAAGCTATGGGCCGTTCGAGTATATAACGATGACCTTTTATCTCTAGGAGTGAGTCTATTTGAAGTGTTTTATCTTGTTATCAAACCAGTGAAAATCAAGAAGAATCATTGATTCTTGAGAACATACACTATTTGTTTAGATTCTAGGATTTTTAAAAGACAACCATTCTATTCTTGATTGCTGTGTTTTCTATCATTAAACTCAGATAAGATCATCACAAAAATCTTTAAAATCAACGTACTTGTGGATTTCTCATGATTCAAGATTGGGTATCCACCAAGTTTGTCAAGAAATCTCTTGCCAAAAGAATCCGAAAACCAAAGAAAACACTTGCATACAAACAACTCCTAAGAAAACAACGATTTCTGTATCAAAGCAGGAAAGTTCTACTCTAACATAGGACTTTCATTCATAGGTATCATGATTTCTCTAGAGGTTATACAGATGACTACGTTGTAGCTCTCTTAGATTTACAAGCATATTTCCAAAGAAGAGCTCTTAGGCAACACCACAATCACAGTCAAAGAATTCGTCCAGAATACATCCCACAACCAGTCATCCAATATGATACCAGGCCAAGTGAGTTTCATAGAATAAGATAGTTTTTTTCTGTCTTAAACACCTTAAGGTTCTGTTTTAGTGCGCCTGGTCTCTGTTTCAGCGCGCCTGGTCTCTGTTTTAGCGCACCTGGTCTCTATTTTAGCACGCCCGATCTCTATTTTAGCGCACCTGGTCTCTGTTTCAGCGCACCCGGTCTCTGTTTTAGCGCGTCTGGTCTCTGTTTTACTGCGCCCAGTCTCTGTTTTACCACGCCCGGTCTCTGTTTCAGCGCGCCCAGTATCTGTTTTAGCACGCCTGGTCTCTGTTTTAGCGCGCCATAAAGTCAAAAAAATAGAGAGTTAATAGGACATTTTGTCAGTTTACCCATATCGATAACAAGGTTTTCATCAGTCCAAAACATTTTTTTTCACAGTCCAGAACACTTAAGTCACACAAAAGGAAAGCTTTACCCCTACACCTAGATCTTGCAGCATCTTGCATAGTGTCATTATCACCAAAATCTGAGATTTTCTATCAAAGTTTCCCTATCAAGGATTTTATCATCCTTCCATCACAAAACTAGATAAAACTAAATCAGATTTTAAATCAACAACCTTGACACTTATCCAATCAAATCCAAGATCAAAGTCTAGAGTAAAACTTTAAACGTTTGTATGCCTATTTTCACACGAGCAGCATATCAAAAACAACAAGAACAAGAAAACGAAAGAATAGTAGCCATGGCTGAAGAAAATCCTTGTGGACGATATAGAAACACTGATCCTCTTATTAACTCACATGAGAAAGAAATAACTGCAGAGGAAATTGAGAAAGTTCAACAAGACCCTCATTTCCATAAATTTATGGAAAAGATGCTAGAGCAAGACATGGAAAAGTATCTTCTCCTATTAGCTGACAAAGGTGCTAAACTTCCTAAAGACTTTGATGTCAATCAACTCAAGGAAACAGCCACACCTAACTCAACTAGTATAGAAAATCCAAATCAAATAGATGCTTTGACAAGACAAATCCAACAATTGCAATTACAGTTCCAAAATATCCAACAAGGGCCAACAAAGAGATATTTATTGCAAGACATTTGCCCTTATCCATTCGACTCAAGCATTAACATGATACCATTTCCACGGTATTGTGAATACCCAACATACAACAAGTATAATGGAAGAACCGATCCATTTGATCACGTACGAGAATTTTGAGCCATGAGCATAGAGTTCGCACACGAGGACTCTTACCTACTACGATTATTTCCAAGGAGCTTAGGGAATACTTGCATGGAGTGGTTTTCTAAACTGGAACCTAGGATTCAATCCTTTGAGGAACTAATCAATAGGTTCATAACACACTTCTCATTCAACATCCAGCATGGGGTAACCTTAAAAGAACTCTACAACACCAAACAAGCAAAGGGTGAAAAATTTCTTTCCTTTCTCCAACGATGGAGAAGGCTATTTGCTAAATACCCTAGATCTATTCCTGAAGAGGAGAAGATAGAGATGTTCATTGATAACTTAGTAGATGACATGAATTACAGATTGGACTTACAATGTCCATCCACATTTGAACAAGTTATCGAAAAGGGGCTCAAAATTGAAGAGGCTCTAATCAAGAGAGGAACAATCAAACATTTCACTGAAGGTTCAAACAATAACCATTCCTCTAACAACAACAACGAAAAGCCAAGATTTTGGCAAAAGAACAAGAATACTGATACCATGATCGATACACATGCACCTAAACCAGTATTCACCTTGACACCAACCACTACAAACAAACAAAACAATGGTTTTAATGTCAAACAAAGTAGTGATCAAGGAAATAATCGAAACAGTGGAGAAACAAAAGCCCAATCATTCCAACGACCCTCCAATAAATGAAAATTTACACCATTAGGACAATCATTGGAATCGGTCCTCAAAGAGCTCTTAGACGAAAAACTCATTCAAGTACAAGAGGCTAGAAATTGGGACCCTCAAGTCAAACCATCATGGTGGAATGACTTACATTACTGTCACTATCATCAAAATAAAGGCCACATGACTGAAAATTGTTGGTAATTAAAACATGCGGTACAAGACCTCATAGATCAAAAGAAAGTATTTGTAGAGGGCCCTCAAACAAACAAAGATCATACAACATTCAAAAATCCTCTACCCAATTATCAGAAGGGAGAATCTTCTTCCGCAAACACCAAAGGTAAAAACGTTGGCTATGTTTATGACACAACAATCCTTTGTTTGTCCGCTGTCAAGGAGGATGAAGAGTTATGCAACCAAATCAATCAGAACAA
>VDFB02392861.1:0-40893 GCA_007258455.2 Sequoia sempervirens | reverse complement strand
CTGAGCATCCCTAGATTCTGGATGTGTTGGACCTGTGCACAATATAGATCGTAGTCAAATGTGGATAAAATCTTGACATAACCAAGATCACTCTATAGGAAGCTTATTCCACATAAACAACAGTGGAGGTACAATTGGGAGGAACAAAAAGGATTAATCTTGTTGTAGTAAAATGTATTAGTGTCAAACTAGGTTGCTGAATTGGGATCAGGTATGGGTATAACCATATAGGTAAGTGGGTATGGTATGCTGGTCTGGAAGGTTTTTTTGTGGGGTTGGATACGTTTGTGTACGTCCATATATATAAGAATTAAATAAATACATATTTGCAGCCTATAAATAAGAATTAAATTTAGAGTCCTTCGTATCATGCATATGCTAAACAAAACTACCATAAAAATTACAAATTTGAAATAAAATATACTAATTCGATATCAATTTGTCTAAACTTGAATGTCAAGATAGATATTTTGAGTTCAATGTTCATTGGTTCAATAGTAAAATAATACAATTAGTAATTAGTGTCATATGGGTCATCATGAAGAACAACATCAACATCTTTATTGACATTATATGTAGGTAGATTAGATGTAATGTCCCCTTTTCTAACTCGCATTGTATGGTGTTGTCGTCTCCTTGGTTCCGTAGGCTAACCAGGGCTTTTAAGGAATCTTGTGGATTTTTGGCCTAGGCAATTTTCGTTGCAGGTCAATCCGGGGCGTTTGGAGGCAATTTTCGCATACTTACATTTTTAGTAAGTCATTAATGCTATTAATAGTAATTCATCAGGCGGGCTATGATCTCCAGTGATAGTGTCTTTTCAATGGAAAATTGGTTATTATCGTTAGATGATTTCAGTTCTATTGGTTTAATTCATTTTTGCATTAATAAAGTTTCAATTATAAAGTTAAATTCAATTATTTAACTTTATTAATGTGAGTCTAAAGTTAAGTGGGAAAATGAATAGTAAAAGGGGCCCCTTATTTTAAAATACGCGAGAATCAAAAAGGCAAAAAGGAAGTTTATGTTTTATCTTACAATGGTTAAAAGTGTGAATGAGCTCTTATGAGAAGCTTATAAAAAGTGTTGGAAGGGCTCACTTTCAGGCATGCTTGGTTATTATTTTCTCTTGAAGAATTTCGGGAAGCTTTGGCTTTCAGCAGGTTTGAGGATGGAAACCCTCGAGCTTGGAGGCAGTGGACGAAAACCCATTGTCTGTTGGAGATATTACTTAGGTGTCTCACTTTGTGCTTCAAATTCATACTTTTGGTTAGCCAATCCGACTGTAATTTCTGTGGCTATGATTGGATATTTTTGTTGTTATTCTATTGAAGATTTGAAGGCAATATTCATATGTAATTTTAGATCTTTATTCTAAAACTGTTATTATATGATTTACATTGAAATTTGTTTGCAAGTTATTGGATGAATGGAAATTAGTTTCATGCAAACTGTTTGTTTAAATTCCTGTGGAACATTTGGTGAAATCTGGAGTAAATATCCATAGGGGGGATATTTCAGTGGTATCAGAGCTAAAAATCCTGCCCAGCCTGTGAGGTTTTTATGAGTGATAGAGACAGTTTTGCAGAAGTTTGAGGACAAAATCTGTGAAGTCTCTACTGGAGACAAATTTGTAAGCAAAGGAGATATCTGATTTTGGAGGACACTTTCAGTCTTGGAGAATTCGAATGTCAGATTAGAGAAGTTCGCTTTATCCATTCATGGCAGTTCGCATGTAGCTTGGCATCACTCTGCCTGTATACTCTTCGATTTCTGGAGGTTTATTTATCAAGTCCGGAGCGCTATTATTTAAGAAAGAAAATTGTATTTTGTGGGCGCAACTTTTTACCAAGGCACATCGAATTTTTGGAAGGAGATCACAAAGACAAAACGTTCAGCTGGGAAATAATAGATTAGAATATTCAAATGCAGACAAAAATGAGAAAAGACAAATAATCGAATAAGTCAAATTGGGCTTTATCAATAAGGCAAAGAAAGTGAATATCTGAAGAAGTTGTCATTTTGATGATTATCGGGAGCTGAAGGCGCCAGGAATAATGAAGCATTAAGTCGATTGCAAAAGACAAATCCTTTGATTTCTTATTGGAAATAATCGCTGCTTGTAAAAGACGTCACCACTGCTGATTAAATCGTGCCTTCAAAAAAGTCGGGACTTGCTTGGAAGCCTTCCTGGAATTAAAAATTAGAATTGAGTTTATAGAAGTGGCAAATGAGACAAGAGCTATTATACTTGTGCTGGGAAAGACAAAAAGAGAAAGTTCTGAGTTATGGGAGGTGCTAGCTTGCTAGAAGACAAAGAAGTAGTAAATCGTGGCTATCACGTGAAGGCTGTCACATTTATGAGTTGAACATGTATCTTCCATGAGGATGTGCTTTTCAACTGGCACATTATTTCAGTGAGGAACGACTGACTTAAAAGGCTCTGTTGCTGTTTGTGCAATTAGGGGCATAGCTGGGACATGGTCATCATCTCAGTTGATATCAATTTGTTTTCCCAGGTCTGCTGCATCCTTCTATATTATATTTTGGGTCTGGATGGGCTTGCTAACATCTGCTATGTATGTTTGACTTAGTTGCTAAATTCTATGAGCTATGTATGTATCGCTGTCTAGTGAAGTTCAGAAACAATATTTGCAACATTGTAACAGCTGGGTGTAGCAACATTATGACAATTGCATTCAGATTTTTACAGTATTGGCATTGTAAAACTACAAAATCATTAGCAAGCATTGTACTGGCTGAGAAATAATTGTGTTTCAATAAATGTTGAAGTGGGCAGTTTGCATGTTAAGTGTTTGTGAAAATGCCTGATGACTGTAACTGCAATTCAGAGGTGTCTAGTAGCTGCATTATGTGACGACCTAACCCATACGTAAAATAAAGATTTCATAATTTACATCCTATGAGTAAGTAAACATGCTAATATGTCATTGTAATAAATTTTTTCCTTTTCTTCATTGATAAAATATGAACAAGATGCCATTTCAAATTACAATAAAGATTCCATTTCATTATAATAACTTCACAAGTGCATGAAACACGAAGACATACCTTAACTAACATAGCTCCAATGAGCTTTAGAACAAATAATAGTAAGATGGTCCAGGATCTTCCCTTTCAAATCTTGGTTCTTCAGTAGCCTTCAATGGAGGAGAAGCATCACTCGGGCGCGTTTCCGCCAACCACGGATTTATGATGCGGTCCCCCGCACATCTATTATTCAATAGATGGCCCTCCCTTCGAACGAAGAGATTGGTAGGGTATCCGATACTACTAACCAATTGAGCATAGTGTTGTGTCCTACACAACTAGAACCTTGCTATTTCACAATCTCGAACTAGTATAAAGGATCACGATGAACTGACAGTGTAGTCTCATGCATCACATAGTCTAAGTGGATGATGTACCTTGCACTACTTTGGCCAAAGTGTTCTCCTTCAGTACTTTGAATGAAGGTCATCTATCATAAACAGTACTCAGGGCCGATTTGACTTAAGGCTATCTTACACTACGCATAGGTTTGTCCTTCAATGGATATTACGCACCCCAGACATCCTACAACAAACTAAACTACTAGAAATGAAACAACATAACAAGTAAATCACTAATTCCCCTCCTATATTGGAAGTCTTCATCCTAGGAGTATCACAAACTGTCTAAGTTAACCTAATAACTTAAGCTGTGGATTATTACTTGATTCAATGCCTTCATTTCTGTCCTAGTATTTAGTAACTACTTCAGGCATATTCTCCTTATATGGAGATCATACAAGTAATGCAATTTGACACAATTATGCAACTTTAACCTTTATACAATTCACTTCCAAAGTACAATCAGGTATGCAATTCATAGAATAACTCATTTTCTCTATTACATAGAAATCCAGTTAATGAAATGACTTCCTACCTATGCACAAACAGTAAACACAAAGGACCATAACATTTTAATATTCAAAAACAGAATTAATAGTAGAAGAATATCCCATGCCTGATTGTTAGCTTTCCTTCAAAAGATGAAGTCTCAGTCTGTCTTCACAGCACCTCAGCTCAATTAATCAACTGGCAAATCCTTCACAAGCCTTTGCCTTTCTCACTCAGATTATTCTCTCAAATTGATATCTTCCCCACTCAGAAATATACTCCTCTAAAAATGATTATTCAGTCTGTTATTGGTCACAGCTGAATTAAGCTCAGATATTTGATGATGGTGGACTGGTAATTCCACAAATAACAACTCTCAGAAATATATAAATGACTCAAAAATATAAATGGCTCTCAGCAACTAATGCTCACAAGATAAATCTCCAGAAATTAGATGAAATTCGGATTCAATAAGCAAGTGAAGAAGAATGAACAAGGTGGCTATTTATAGAGCCCTTGCCCATCGATTTTCCACTTCTAATGGCATGTAAATTGACTGAACTTTGTTTTGAATATTTCAATTATGAAATGTGGCGGGTTTCCCAGAGGTGAGTCGACCTCAAACATTGACAACAATCAAAGAACATTTCAACCTTGCACATGCTGAAAACTGGTGAATCGACACCTACAGGCGCCTCTAAGTTATGGCCCAAATACTAGAAATCCGTTGGCAATTCATCTTGTTGTACCCCAAAATTAAAATTTTTGTTACACTTATACATTTTGAAGAAATGAGTAAAAGTCTTGTTAAATCTGTCAAAAAGGTCAAAATTTGGGTGTGCATGTCTTGAATGAGGGGTTAAAATGTAAAATTTCCAAAATCTAACGATCTGGGTCTGCTCAAAGCGACCTAATCTACAAAACCCAGATCTCAGTTTTTCATCCCTACTTTTTATGAAAATTGCTATTTTTAGAAATTTCCTAAAAATAGTAACTTTTTTTGGGTTTCCTTCGAAAGGATACTGGCAAAACTTTCTAAAAATAGAAAGTTGGTCTGTTAGGGTTCAAACTGATTTTGATTGGCTCAAAATACTTCCATATTAGGTTGGTGCAGTCAGAATCTCAAAAAGATCAGTTTTGCCCTAGTGGGTTTATTCTGCTTTTTTAGAAGCACATCAGGAGCTCCGAGGTCATCAATGGAGGTCAGCTAGCTGCCAGGCGTTAGATTCAACACGCAAGAACTGAGCAGAAGGTGAGATGGCGAACATGCACGAAGAACGAAGAATGAAGGTGGAATCCGTGAAAAATTGACTAACACTGCTTGACTTGGGCGCCCTAGGTAAAGAAGGGCGCCCATCTTTTTAGGGCACCAGATGATGAAATTAGGGTTTGAGATTCCAAGCAAAGATGCTTAGTTTCCTTCAAGCTCCGCAACGAGTCCTACAATGCAGTCATTGGATCATCCATTCGTTCGGAATTCAAAATCAAACAGGGGGGTTTCAAACAAAATGCAAAATGAAAATCTTGAAAATGTTTGAAAAATATTCTAAGTATGGGAACTTTGGGCGCCCTAGGTGTCCAGGGGCGCCCAACTTTTTGGAAGGGCAAATCTAGCTGTTAGGGTTTGCAGGTGAGCTCAATCTCTTATGAATCCAATTAGGTTCGCAACGAGTGTCTTCGTCCGAGCATCAGACTGGTTAGTCACTGGCAAATCCAGGTCAAAGGTGACGGTATAAGATGAAGATTCAAAGTTTTAAGATGAAATTAGATGAAAATTTTCTAAGTCTGGAGCAAATGGGCGCCCCTGAAGGAGAAAGGCGCCCAAGTTTTTGAGTGTCCAAATAGATGAATTTGCCATTAAAGCTCTAACGTGACTTCGTTAGATTTGATCAAGCTTTCCAACAAGATCATCAGCACGTCAATCAGAGTTGGCCATCGTCAGATGCAGAAGGCTGAACAAAGGGTTTGACAAGAGTGAAATTTCAAAATTCAAAAGCAAGGTGAAAATACAAGAAAATATTTTAAGTATGGTGAAGTTGGGCGCCCCCAGCCAAGAAGGGCGCCCAAGATTTTGATGCCTCTAATGGACTTTTCTGCAGTCAACACTCCCAGAAGACCCCTGTCAGAATCTTCTCAGCTCCGCAACGATTCCAGCCATCAGTTTGTCCGATGCCCAAATAATCTGAAACTGTAAAATCTTCTGAAGCAGAGGAGATAAACTAGAAACTTGAAAAATGTGAAATTTTTTCTAACACTGGTTAACATGGGTGCCCTTTGAGAGATGTGGCGCCCAAGGTTTTGGAGCCCAAAATGATGGAATTTATAGTTGTAGTCTCCAGGATCACCTCGTCTGATTCAACTAAGCTATCCAACGAAGTAGTCAGTCGGCCAATCTGATCAGTGAAGCTCCCAGAACAAAGATTTCATTAGAAAATCAAAGGGAAAAGGAAGAACTTGAAATCAGAAAAAATGGCCAACTCTGGACAAAATGGGCGCCCCTGGAGAGGATAGGCTCCCATGATTTTGAAGGCTTAAACGAAGTTTCTAGTTGAAGATGCCTCCAAAACGATCTTTCCAGATTCAGTCGAGCTTCGTGATGAATCATTCAGCTCGTCCACTGGATCAACTGAACATCCAGAAATCAGGATCAAACCAGGGGTCAAAGCAAAAGAAAAGCAAACCTATTTCAAACCCTAAGCCTATTTAACACCTCTCTTTCAATGCAATTCTCATTATTTTTGCAGGTAGCATTCAAAGGAGAAGAGTGGAGCAGCAGATTTGAAGTTATATTTCATGATTCAAGAACTCAAGTTTGCTGATTCTTCACTAAATTTTTCAGACCAGCAGCATAAGGCCTTGCTTTTTCATGCTTTTTCATCCAGAAGATCAAATTTTTGTAGAAGAAGGCCAAGATTTTCAATTTTCAGCCATCTGGGTTTTGTCATCTCATTCTTCTGAAGAATTTTTCAAGAAATTTTCTCAAGTTGCCTTAACTGCTTTTTATTTGCATGTTAGTGAAATCCTTAGTGCATTCAATTTTTGATCATCTGGGTTCTCTCAAATCAGTCTTCTGAAGAAAACCCATATCATAGCTTTTTTCAAGCAAATTTCAAATTCTAGGGTTGGCTGCTTTTTTGATCAGCCATTAGTGTTTTTTCAAATCTGATCAACTGGGTCCATTTCTAATTGTATTCTGAACAAAATTCAGGGGCCAACTTTTTTTGTGAAAAATTGAAGAAATTAGGGTTTGCTGCTTTTTCAGTCTAAATTCAAAATTTTCAAAAACAGACAATCTGGGTTGTCTTGCAACGAAATTCTGAGCAAAACCCATATCTTAGAAATTTTTTCAAAAATGTCTGTTAGAGGAATAGTAAGTTGCTCAAAACTTGTCTGAACTTAGGCGAGTTTACAGTCATTCTTCAAAGTTTTCAGAATGGAATATACTCCCAATGATTTCAAGATCAAATTAGCTCTCTACCATGATTTCATCAAAACAGTTGAGACGGACTTGCATCACATCAAGCCAGTGTTTGATCTACACGCTTTGGAGAGCGCAGGCAACACTACCATCAGAAACTTGGGACACTCTGGACTCCTCGCAGCAACGTCTATTCCTATCTTAGTTCAGAGTCTCGAGTTTGTAATCACTTGCATCAAGCATTACAATCCGGCTACAAGGGAGATCCAGTCAGTTGATGGCAGATTGATCTGTAGTTTGAAACCTGATATAATTGAGAAATACTTTTCCATTCCTCATTGGCCTGAAAGTGTCACTATCTCAAAAGGGCGAATGTGAAAGGATATGGGAGATGCATAAGGAAAAATACAACAAGAAGATTGTATTGAAGTGAATGAAAGAAAAACATAAGACTCTGCCAAGTCACACTTCCATGATGTTAGCAAAGTTTGAAAAGGTAGCCAATGAGGTTGAAGATTTCCTAAGATCTATTGTAGATAGAGAGGATATCTTAGAAAAGCGCAACTTTCTATTGATGGTATAGATGCATCGAATCGGGACACAATTTCCAACTTTCTAGCAGATGTGATTGAAATATAAAGCTGCTTTCTTCTAGAAACTTTCTTGCCGCTTTCTTTCTATTCTTGGAGCAATTCTTATCCATTCTTTGAAGAAGAGAAAGAAGATAAAATAGCAGTGTACCCGGGGACGTGCCCGCCTAAATCCCGAGTGTTCCCGGAACGGGGACGTCCCCGAGACTTGGGGACGGCGTTCCCAAGTTTCTAGCGGTGCCACCAGTTTTGGTGGCTCGCCGCCGGGGACGCGGGGACGTCCTGACGTACTCGGGACGCTGGGGGGACGCCTGTGTGCCCCTCGAGCGTCCGAGGGACGCCCAGGCGTCCCCCACGGCGGCAACTTAAATCACATGGTTTAAAAAAAAAATTACACATTTTTTTATTATTTGACATTTTGATTTTGTAGTTGTTTTGATATCATGCTACTCATTGTAATCATCTTTATGATTAGATATTTTTGATATCATATAATAGAAATCTTCTATTTGCCTATTCGACAATTGTAGTATTGATATTCTAATTGCAGTGTGTTTCCTTTGTTGAAACATGGCCTTTTGAGTAGGCAGTGAGTTTCCATGATGTTGGGAACCAAAAGTTTTGTTAGGGAATTCACTTGCATAGTGATTACCTTTACATATAAAGCATCCTGCTCTTGGTCCTCTTTTCTCCATGGTTTCCCCAGTCTTATTAACACCTTCACTAGCTCTGCGAGTGTCATCATATCTTGAGTTGTCTCTTTTCCAATCTCTCGTGAATCCCTTTACATTGAAGCGAGATCTTTTCCCCTTTCTCTTTGCTGCATCTTGCGCAAATTCTTCCTTCTTGGGGGCAATCTTGTTGGGGACTTCAGTATCCTCCTTTTGTTCTTCTCCGTCACACTGGTTGGAGTCTGCCTTAAGCTACTATTCCTGCTTTATTGGTTTTTCATACACAAGGTCCATTGTGGTCGGACCATGCATATCGACTTCGCCTCCAATATTTCTGTTGAGTCCCAAGATAAATTTCCTAATTCAGAAATGCTCATCTTTGTGGTAGATGGGGACATATCGAAGAAGTTGAGTGAACTTCTCGTAGTATTCGTTGACCGACATGGTCCCTTGCCTCAATTCTTGAAAGTCAGAGAGTTTTTGGTCATAATAGAGCTGTGGCAACCATCTCTTGTGGAAAATTTCTACAAATTCTCCCCAAGACAGCTTCTAGGAACTTATGTCGACTTCAAGCTTTTTGTTTATCCACCAATTAGAGGCTTCACCTACCAATTGGTAGGCTCCCCAAGCTACTTTGGTTACCTCGTCATAGTTCCTTATTTCGAAGTACTTTTCCATTTGTACGAGCCAGACTTCAACTTCATCACCTCTGGTGCTGCCATCAAACTTCGGTGGGATTATTTTTTTCATGTCCCTTGATAATTCAATAGACACAATCTTTTTGTTTCTTTCCATAGAGGTGTTGGTGATTTTTCTTTCTCATGGTTGTGGTTTTCACCTCGCCCATGGGAAGAAATTTCTCCTTCCAAGTTGTTGACGGGTACTGCTTTCTCTAATAGCTCTTTTTCTCTTTCTTCTTCTAGTTTAGTCAACCTTGCCAATATCAAATTGAGCGTTGCTTCCACACCGGTGGTTCTTTGTTCATCTTGTTGACTTGTACCGGGGATATTTCTTATCCTCTCATATGTTTTCACCATGGTTATAAGGTGGTATTAAACCTGATGTTTTTCTAAGTTAGATTAATTAAACTTTTAATTATCTCATGGAAAGCATAAAAGTACACATTCATATGAACAAAAATTTCCATACAAGTTTCTTTTGTTAATTTCTAAGTACTAACCTTTTTCTTAATAAGACTCTATCCTTAGGTTTATGTCAAGAGTTTTCCATCCCTTGTGGATACCTCTTTTGTTGACTTTCTACTTTGATCTAATTAATGCTGACCTTGCATACATATAGATTCGTAGTGTTCTCTCAAAATCCAAGAATTCTTGACTCATTACAATTGTAGGTTGCTACAATTTAGGGGTTTTCTCATTCCTTCTTTCCTTAGAGTCATATAACTATATTGTAGGATAAGGCATATACTGGTTATTCTTCCTAACCTTCCTATATGACCTGTTTGCATGATCTTCCGCAATTGTTGGTTTAGGAGTTCCTACTCTAGGAATAACTCTTAACTAGTCCCAATTTACACAAGTTTCTTTGAAAAATAAATATTCACATAATCTTAACTCAACTGAGTAGGTGTAGTGTTAAACTTTCCTTGAATTCCTGAGTTACTCGATGTAACTACCGGATCTTGGCACCTGCCACTTAGCTCAAGGTTCAATGAGTATACAAGAGTATCTGCTCTCATAGTTAGTTCCTTGGCATTCCCTTGCCAACACAACTAACTAACTTGACCTAACTGGTCACAAGATAGTATCAAAACTTCATACACATATCTTTCCAGATTGGGTGATTTTCTTCCTAATATAAAACCCTAGAAGGGTTTAACTAATCTAGGCAAAAGATAAGGTTCTCATTCCAAGAACCATTTCAATCTCAAAAATCCTTTCAATGAGGAGTACAAGAAAATATATTCCTTAACAAAAGGCATTCTTAAAAAAAGCTAGCGTCAAGCTGAGCTCAAGGCTCTTTTCTCATTACCTCATTCTTAGTCTTACAAAACTCGGGTTAAAACCCTCAAGATGTAGTGACCTAGTATAAGTCATTCTAGTATTCATACCTGATCTCTATTACAATCAGTTGCATTCAAAAGATTCTCAACTTACAATAATACCAAGCTTTATCCTTTATAATTAAAGTGAATATTAGTTCCGACAAATGGCAGACTTCAAAACCCAACCTTCGCAAATCTTTTCAAGAATATAGTAAACTGATTAGGAGTACCCCTAGCTGGTTTTAAAGGAGTCATTATATATATATTCCAAGAACTCACAATTATTCTAGTGCAGCATAGAGGAGTCTAGGAAATCAAATAAAGAGTCATTCTCGAGAAAGAATACAGCATATCTGCTCTCAAGCTGACCTATAAATACATCTTAAATGCTACACGAATAAGTAAAGAACTTAGGGAAAGCAAATAAAGATTCACATGTATGAGAAAGCGTGCAACTATTTCTTCCCATAACTGGTTTCTTTGACCTTTCAAAATCTTTCTTGAACAAGATTAGAACATAAGAAAATAAAAGAATATAATCTTGCCTGCTCACTGGCTCGGTTGAAGGGAACCTCCTTCGATGCTTACACTCGAATCTCTACTGGTTTTTGTTTCAGTACTCTCTTCACACAAAATGTCTCCCTCTATTCCCTTATTCCTGTCACTTGAAATGCACGCAGGAGATGGATCTCTCCCATGGATGGATCCCCCTTCTTCCTTTGTTTTCTTCTTTCTAAAAACAAGATCATGGGCCCATCCCCTCTCCACCTAACTACCATCCCATGTCTTTTCATGGCATAAGGCATTTGCAAGAATTGGTTATCGAGATCAGTTGTCTTCTATCTTTGCATATCCTCCCGAAGGAGCAAAAGATGGTAAAAAAAAAAATCCTTCCAAAGCCCTTCCCAATTTTTGTTTTACAATCCCACGATAATCCCCTCCAAAGGCTTGGCATGGGTGAGGCAAGAATCGGTTTTCTTATACAGTTATGGAATGGTTTCCAAATTTCAAGTTGACAACAAAAGGTAACACGTGGTAGATAAGTTATATGCTACTAATGGTGTGCCATCTTTGGTGGCAGCTGCAACATTATAAGGTTTGATTAAAATATGTGATACTAATCATTTAGTGTAATGTCCCATTTTGGGTAACCAATATTATGGATAGCCATTATATTATAGTTTAAAGAAGAATGAAGAATAAACATGATATAATCAGAAGACAGCGAATATATTATGAAATGGAATGTTATCTCAAGGAAGAATGGTTGCTACCTGGTGCTTGCATTAATATAATGATATCCACTAAAGTCAGGAATCTACTCTTATTCACCGCCATCCTAAGTCTGCTCATCGACATAGATTATGATCCAAATCGCCGCCACCATTCATTGGATATGAAAGTCGATAAATGTATTGAAGACTTAATCATTGATATAAGAGGCATACGAAGGAAGTGGAATATTTGAAGGACTCAGCGGCTCATATAGAGAGTTTGAGGGACATACGAATGCTATCAGTTTTTAAGGCTCTTTCAAAGCATTACAATAGTAACCGCAAGAGGCTCGATGTATGAAGGAGTTGAATAATCAAATAATAAAATAGCATAAGAATTTGGTCAACACATTTTTTCTCTTTTCTTCGTGGCGACATTGATTAATACATCTGTTATCTGAGTGTTAGGCAATAATACATTATCGGGGCCATTATTGTAAAACATCGCCTCATCGAAGGTTTGATATGAGCGTTGGGGGGGGCGGGGGGGGGGAGGGGGGGGAAGACATGTACTATGCCGCTGGTCAATATATTATCGAGCCATCTTTATGTATAGGGAGTATGACATCTAGCCACCCGATAAGGAGACACTACATGAGTACATATAAATGAGAGGTCGATGTGTTTGTTGTTACTCGCACAGCCATTGACCAAGTCATCCTTACAACAAGACAAATTATAGGTGACGTGGCCACTCATTTGTAGAAAGGACAAACAATAGTTAACGTGGAAGAAATAATCGGATAGCGGTGCTTATATAGTAAATTTTAGAGAGAGACGATCATTATTATTTTTAACGAGCTCTTCCTTTTTAAAAAGAATTAAGCCAATGCGAATAACACAAGCTAACTCAGGTAGGCTTACCTCTAAACTTGTTAGAAACTGACCATAAACTTACTAGGGAATCGGAAAAATGCTAGGTTGACGTTAGCTTAGGGGCACTCAGAGCAATCTTGCATTATCACTCCAGAAAACAATGGTAGTTAGTCTGGAGACATTATAGCATTAAATAACTGTCATTACTTCATAGAATTGCAAAACATAACATTGCATAATCTCATCATAACATGGACAACCAACAAAGTTTCAAAGTCCCATGATTCATCACATTAATTATTGTTAAGTGAAAGGTAATTTAGAAATCTAGGGTGGGGTGTGACAGATTTACCAAGAAGTTTGAATGAACATGGGAGTCATAGCATTGGAGAGTTGACAGTTAAATGGTTAGCAATTGATCACAGTCTCTCTCTAACCAATAAGAAAGTATTATATTTGTGGCATGAGCCGTATTCTAGCAGCCTACAACCAATTGGGAATGAATTTTTAGATTTGGTTCCTTGGCCTCCCTCTCACATTTCAATGTATGGAAGTTTTCCTATGATTCTAATCATCGAATTTTCAGATCATGCAGTGATATTAACCACCGGTTGTATAGATTTGAGTGCACATAGTGATATCTACAACACTTGGGAAATGGATGTTGATGAGAATTTACCAGTCCATGAGAGCAAAGGCATTTGGGAAGTGAGTATAAATCAGTTTTTCAGACTTGTTGCTGCTGAAAATCGTGAAGGGATTTGTGTGATTACTTTTGGATATGCTTTGAAAAATATTGCTCATGTCATTCTGAGTATGCTTAATGACATAAGAGATTCAGGTACATACATGGGTGACAGGCTTGCACTTGATAGTAGAGTTTTAGTTTATGTTTATATCAGAGTGACGCAACGTCAACATGGTGGTTCCTTTTTGAGGTTGATTCAGAATCTTGGAATCTCTTGGGTTTGCAGTTCAACAGTTGAGGATGAGGAAGCCAATGTTGGTTTATTGGGGTTCACTCCCATGGTGTTCCAGTTTAATCTTTTTGGAGAGCAGTTACCTGAGGAGTTGACAAAGATGGTGCAGTATTTGATTGCTCTACTTACTAGTTGTTATCGGGAAGTCTCTTGTGTTGGCATCCAGTAGAGCAGTGCTTTCAGCAGTTGGTGCTATCGATCTCCTAGGTTGACTTGGGACTCTGGGATCATACTCAGTTTCAACTTGGTTCAACATATTGATCTTGGGGTAGCACTGGAATTGCCTGAGGACAAACAATTTTGGGAAGGGAGGA
The DNA here is from genome assembly GCA_007258455.2 of Sequoia sempervirens. Classification (NCBI taxonomy): domain Eukaryota; kingdom Viridiplantae; phylum Streptophyta; class Pinopsida; order Cupressales; family Cupressaceae; genus Sequoia; species Sequoia sempervirens. The sequence continues at coordinate 26,944 of VDFB02392861.1, read as the reverse complement.
CTGTAATGTCCCCTTTTCTAGCTCGCATTGTATGATGTTGTTGTTAGCCTATTTCTCCTTGGTTCCGTAGGCTATTCAGGGCTTTTAAAGAATCTTGTGGATTTTTGGCCTAGGCAATTTTCGTTGTAGGTCAATCTGGGGCGTCTGGAGGCAGTTTTGGCATACTTACATTTTTAGTAAGTCATTAATGCTATTAATAGTAATTCATCAGGCCGGCTGTGATCTCCAGTGACAGTGTCTTTTCAATGGAAAATTGGTTATTATCGTCAGGTGATTTCAGCTCCATTGGTTTAATTCATCTCTGCATTAATAAAGTTTCAATTATAAAGTTAAATTCAATTATTTAACTTTATTAATGTAAGTCTAAAGTTAAGTGGGAAAATGAATAGTAAAAGGGGCCCCTTATGTTGAAATACATGAGACATCAAAAAGGAAAAAAGGAAGTTATGTTTTATCTCGCATTGGTTAAAAGTGTGAATGAGCTCTTATGAGAAGCTTATAAAAAGTGTTGCAAGGGCTCACTTTCAGGCATGCTTGGTTATTATTTTCTCTTGGAGAATTCTGGAAAGCTTTGGCTTTCAACAGGTTTGAGGACGGAAACCCTCGAGATTGGAGGCAGTGGACGGAAACCCATTGTCTGTTGGAGATATTACTCAGGTGTCTCACTCTGTGCTTCAAATTCATACTTCTGGTTATCCAATCTGACTTTAAGTTCTGTGGCTACGATTGGATATTTCTGTTGTTATTCTATTGAAGATTTGAAGGCAATATTCATATGTAATTTCAGATCTTTATTCTAAAATTGTTATTATATGATTTACATTGAAATTTGTTTGCAAGTTATTGGATGAATAGAAATTAGTTTCATGCGAACTGTTTGTTTAAATTCCTGTGAAACATTTGGTGAAATCTGGAGTAAATATCCATAGGGGGATATTTCATTAGAGGAATCACAAGTGACCCCATTGTGTAATATCCTAGGGTATTCAGATATAAAGATATTTGTTATCAGATCTGATTATGTAAAACTCACAGTTAGATCTGTAGATCTGAGTCTAATGTAAAAACTGAACACCAACACTTGCAGAAAAGAATGGTCAATTAATTTAATTTCAGTTTCCAGCAATGGAACAACATCGTGAAAATTTGCTTCTTAATTGCAAGAAGAATGAAGATAAATTGTTTAAAAAATTAACCATAGGTCTGAGCCATGAAATTACGGAATTGCTTGCTGCTGGTAATGAAATTCTGTGCTGAACATGAACTGGATCTTTTGATGATTTGATTTGGAACAGCAGTCCAGTTGCCTAGGGAAACAATGATTTGGAACAGCAGGCCAGGCATGATAGTTCCAGGTTAGAATATAATTGTTACATTAGCTGTTCATTGTGTGCACAGATCAGAATATTATTTAAATGTAATTTGCCCACTGCTGTTGCACGGTCCAGAATGTCCTTTATCTATAAGTCTTACAATACCATTGCTCAGTCTAAATGTAACTGTGGCTGTAGCTTTAGCCAGGATATATCCATTTGTAACAGTCATTTAGTATTGTATGAGAGTGTGATTTGTTGGTGTGACAATTAGCACCTCTGGAGTGCGAGTTGGTATGGACAGCTATGCATACTGCGTAATGAGTGCTCTTCAAATTAGGAGGGGAAGCTCCCTCATATGCTGAAATGCGTGAAAAAAGTAAAGTAATCTAACTCCTATCTTTTTGTCTCAGCTGGAAGAGGCACAAGGTTAAGAAAAACCACGAATGTTGCAGCTAAGAATTTTTTGGTTTCACAGATCTCTAACTACAACTAAACTAAATGCTTTAATCTATCCAATCTCCTCAAGAAAACAGAGCATGAGGAAAAAGGAGCAGGAATGTCTTTACAATAAACTTCACAATAGGATTTCCAAGGAGGAGGGACCCCTATCCGAGGCGTAGGCTGAAATAAAGTCTATTAGGCACAACACTTAAAACGATAATTCTTCTTCCCAAATTTCCAAGGAGGAGGAACCCCTATCCGAGGCGTAGATTGAAAGAACAACTATTAACACAACAGAGAATAGCCAACTAGGACAACAAATTGCATTGGCGAGACACACATACAATAAACGATCAAACTAGCCACTATATTTAACTAAGATGAACAAATACCATAAGAATAACATTCAGGCAAGGTGGCACAGTCATTTATTATTACAGTAAAAGCTCGTAAACAGATACATAACAACAATATTACAGGCAAGGTAGGCGCAACATATATTACTATCACGTGCAAAAGTTAATTACAAATGAGCAAAGAGCTCTTATTTATAGACATCAAAGGTGTAGGGAACCCTAAAATCACCTTAAGTCAACTACAGTCTTGCAAGCATGCAAGATTTTATTGCTAAACCCTAAATAAATGAAACTATACAGTTAACTGGAAAGCTACCATCAGTTAACCAAAACAAGACTCAATTGAATTGGACATGTGCAACATGCAAGTCCTTATTGAAATAAAATAACTGATCCTAATTGAAAGTCTAAAATCCTGCGAAGATATCTCCAAGGATGAGATGTGCGTGCATAAAATATGCAATTAGAACTCAAGACTGAATGTCGAGTTAATTGCTGCTCCTGACTCTATTCTCGAAAATAACTGCAGGTTCCAACTGACTGATCAATCCAAGTCATCACGGTCTAACACCTCGTCCAGGAATTGGTTGATTGTCTCATCCTCTGGTACTTTGACGCTGTCCACGATGATAACCTGCCTGTTCAATTCTCTGTCACCATCTCTGACCGCCCTCATGCATTCTCTAAACTCTTCAGTTGCCTTTTTGAAACTAGTTGCCATCACTAAGAAGTGATCCAACTTGGATGCCACAGGATCTCCATCAAGATATCACGAACAAGCTTCTGGAACTTAGTTTGCATAGCCTCGAATTTAGTGTAGGTACCATCTTCACAAAGATAACGGCACGGGATCTAAGTGACTTTGGCGGCTCCGTAAATGGAGTGATGACCTTTGTTCCTTCTGCAACTTAACGCTTCTGATGCTTTTCTTGATTCTTCTCAATGAAAGAGTGTTGCATGATGAAACCACGAAGCTTGACCATGAACACTTTGGTTGCGAGAAATACACGCAAACTTGCTGCACACGCAAAATTCCAACAGTGTCCAACCCTCTAAACTGGCCTTTGAAGGCTATTAGCTATACGAGGTATGAAACCATGTGAACCTTGGGTGACTATGCCTATCAAAATGTTTGAATCAACCCTCCGGATGCACTTGATGCAAATCTGTGTTAAGTCATTCTGACGAAATCATGAATTAAGACCGATTTGGTCTTGAATTCAGCCTGGTTGAATTGCATTCTGAAACACTCGCCTGTAGACTGTGAACACGGCTATATTCTGACAAATTTTTTGGAAAGCTAAAATATCTCCTCCTGTTAAGGGGTAAATTTTACAAAATATTCTGAGACGTGGTTTTTGTAGAGAATGAAATTCTAAGCCAACCCACAACGTCAAAAATTCGAAAAAATGCTTTTTAGCAAGGCATGCAAAGGCTTTTTAATCGAGAAAAAGCAAGGGTTTTAGAGCTGTTGTACCCCAAAATTAAAACTTTTGTTACACTTAAGTATTTTGAAGAAATAAGTAAAAGTCTTGTTAAATCAGTCAAAAAAGATCAGAATTTGGGTGTGCATGTCTGGCATGAGGGGTTAAAACGCAAAATTTTCAATTTTTGACGATCTGGGTCTGCTAAGAGTAGCTTAATCTACAAAACCCAGATCTCAGTTTTTCATCCCTAAATTTTAGGAAAACTGCTATTTTTAGAAATTTTCTAAAATTAGTAACGTTTTCTGGGTTTTTCTGGGTTTCTTTCGAAACGGATACTGGCAAAATTTTCTAAAAATAGAAAGTTGGTCGACGGTCCGAACTGATTTTGATTGGCTCAAAATGCGTCCATATCAGGCTGGCGCAGTTAGAATCTCAAAATGGTCAGTTTTGCCCTAGTGGGTCTATTCTTTTTTCAGAAGCATAACTGGAGCTCCGAGGTCACCAATGGATGTCAGCCGGCTACTAGGCGTCGATCTAACGTTCGAAGCATTCGATGGAAGATGAAATGATGAACATGCACGAGCGAAAGAAAATTGAAAATTCATGAAAATTTTCTAACCCTGGGAGTTTCCCTGTTGGAGAAAAGCGCCCATCTTTTTAGGGCATCAAATGTCAGAATTAGGGTTTTCACCTCCAGTCAAACTTGTTCAGTTCTCTGCCAGCTCCGTGATGGATTCAGCGGTGCAGTTATCAGATTACTCAGATCCGGAATTCAATGACGAACAGGGGAGATCCGCATTGAAGTCAGAACGAGGAAAGCTAAAATTATCAAATTTGACTAAGTGTTGAAATTCTGGGCGCTCCTTTTGAAGAAGGGCAATTTTTGGAAGGGTAAATTCAGCAGTTATGATCCAAAAGTATGCTCAATCTTTTCAGATTCCGCCCAGCTTCGCGATGCCTGTCTTCGTCAGCATATTCAACTGGTCGTCTTCCGGCAAATTCAGATCAAAGACGAAGGTTCAAAGTGAAGGTTTCAAACTTGAAGTTGAAAATTATAAAAAAAGGGTTTAAGTCTGGAAAGAATGGGCGCCCCAGGTGAAGAAGGGCGCCCAAGTTTTCAAGGGCCCAAATTAATGAATTCACAGACGAGGCTCTAACGTAATCTCTTCGCAGTTGATCTAGCTTTCCAGTGAGACACTCAGCACGCCAATCGGAGTTCGTAGTCACCAGATACGAGGAGCTGAAAGTAGGGTCCGACAAAGGCTAAGAACCAAAATTCAGAAGCAAACACAGAAAATCAAAAAATAAAACTAACTCTAGTAAAAGTGGGCGCCCCCAGTTGAGAAGGGCGCCTAAATTTTTGAGGGCCTTAAAATCATTATTTGATTAAGTTCATCCCAGAAGACCCCTCTTCATTCTTCGTCAGCTTCGCGATGAGCATAACAGTCAATCAATCCGACGCCTGGAGCTCCAGATTCGACGAGATCTTCTGTAGAGGGGATTTAATGAAGAAATTTGAAGATCATGAAAATGGCTATCTCTGGGTGAAATGGGCGCCCCTGGAAGGAAAAGGCACCCACGAATTCGAAGGTCAAAATGAAGTCTTTCGCCAGAGATGCCTCCAGAACATCTTTCTTAGAATCAGTCAGGCTCCGCCGTGAAACCTTCAGCTCGCCTGTCGGATCATTCTGCAAATGGGAAATCAGAGGCGAAGTAGCATGTCAAAATGAAGGAAAGTTGAAAATATCAAAATTTTGGCTAACACTGAAGGTAGTGGGCACCCCAGGTGAAGAAGGGCGCCTAAATGTTCATGCCTTAGAATATTTTTTCGAAGTTTTCAAAGGGTTTCAAAATTGCAAGAGGAGAATGGCGTCCAAGTTCAAGGAGACTGAGTTTTAGGGTTTTGGAAATAAAAGCAAAGAAAGCAAAACCTAATCCAAAGCCCTAAAGTCTATTTAACAACATTCTTTCATGTATTTTTCATTATTTTTGCAGGTAGCATCTAGAGGAGAAAGTTGGAGCAGCAAGTTTGAAGAATTTTTGTGATTCAAGAATCCATCTTTGCTGGTTTTATATTAGATTTTTCAGATCAGCAAGCATAAACCCTTGCTTTTTCAAGCTTTTTGTTCCAGAAGATCGAATTTTTCAAGTAGAAGGCCAAGGCTTTCCATTTTTCTGTCATCTGGGTCTTTTTGCCTCAATCTTCTGAAGAATTTTTCAAGAACTTCATCAAGTTGCAGCAAGTGCTTTTATTTTGCATGTCAGTGAAAACCTTAGTGCATTCAAATTTCAACCATCTGGGTCCTTTCCAATCAGTCTTCTGAAGAAAACCCATATCACAGTTTTTTTTTCAAGAAAGTTCAAAATCTAGGGTTGGCTGCTTTTTCGATCAAACGTCAGGGTTTTGCAAATCTAATCAACTGGGTCCATTTCTAATCACATTCTGAACAAAACCCAGATGCCAGCTTTTTTCGGGAAAAATTGAAGAAATTAGGGTTTGCTGCTTTTTTAGGCAAAATTCAAAATTTTCAAAAACGGACGATCTGGGTTGTCTTGCATCGATATTTTGAACAAAACCCATATCTCAAATTTTTTTTTCAAAAATTTGTCCGTTGGAGCACAAAAAATCAGCATTCTAAAAATAGAAGTTGCTCAAGACTTGTCTGAACCAAGGCGAGTTTACAGTCATTCTTCAAGTTTTTTTGAAATGGAATACACTCCTAATGTTTTCAAGTCCGAATCAGCCCTCTTTCACAATTATATCAAAACAGCTGAGACAGACTTGCATCATGTCAAGCCGATGTTCGATCTACATGCCTTGGAGAGAGCAGGCAACACTTCAATCAAGAACCTGGGACATTCTGGACTCCTCGCAGCAGCGTCAATTCCTATATCAGTTTAGAGCCTTGAGTTCGTAATCTCTTGCATTAAGCATTACAACCCGGCTACAAGGGAGATCCAGTCAGCAGATGGCAGATTGATTTGCAGTTTAAAGCCCGATGTGATTGAGAAGTGTTTTTCCATTCCCCTATGGCCTGGAAGTGTAACTCTCTCAAAGGGTGAATGCGAAAGGATATGGAATATGCATAAAGACAAATATAGCAAGAAGATTGCACGAAAGTGGATGAAAGAAAAACATAAGACTCTGCCAAGTCACACTTCTAGGATGTAGCAAAGTTCGAGAAAGCGGCCAATGAGGTTGAAGATTTCCTTAGGTCAGTTGCAGATGCTGAAGATATTCTTGAAAAGCAGTGTTTTGCTGTTGAAGGCATAGATGCACCGAACCGGGACATAGTTTCTAACTTCTTAGCGGATGTGATCGAGCTTTAAAGCAGCTTTCTTCTAGAAGCTTTCTTTCCCGCTTTCTTTCTACTCTTGGAATAATCCTTATCCATTCTTTGAGGATAGAAAGAAGATAAGATGTAATAGTTGGCGCTTCCCGCTTTTTCTGCTTTCTTAGGGTTTTAGATGTTATCTTCTTTCTAGATTTAGTAATAAAGCTTGCTTGCTGAGCAAGCCCTAGTTTGTGAAAGCAAGGAGATTTTAGGGTTCCCTACTCCTCTGCTTCTCTATAAATAAGAGCCTTTGCTGATTAGTTTTCTTTAATGGTTATTGTGCTAGCAAATTGCGAGCCTGTATTGCAGCAAGTTGTTATTCAATTTCAGTTCACTTTGTGTTAGAACCGTGCTAGTGAGAACAAAACGCTGAGCCTATTGTGCCTTCTATTTGTTGCTCAAGTATTGTTCAATTGTGTTGTGATAAGCAAATTGTTGAGCCTCTTTAGCCAACAAGGAGTTAGTGTGATTGCTGTTTTCTATTGTGTTAAGAATAAGTTTGCAAGCCTCTTTAGCTGCAATTTCTTGTTCAAGGCATGTTAGAAGTGAGCTTTGTTTCAGAGATTTGAGTAATAAAATCATGAGCCTCTTTTGCCTTGGTCCAAAATCTCAGATTTCCGTTATCTATGTTCTACTTTTATGATCTTTATTTCAGCTTGCAGTGAAGTGTGTAGGTGTTCGTTGAAAGAGAGATTATTGAAGTATTTTTGTCAGAAAATCTACCTTGTTAATTTCTACCTTCTCTTGCTCTGCTATTACTTGAGAGGTTAGGAACGTTTTTAGTTTAAGTTCGTCGTAGTTGAACTTCTTATATCAGAAAATCTCAGCTGCGGCATTTGTGTTTAAAAAACCTTGTGCTCTAAGTTGATCAAAAAGATAGGCAACTTAGTTTTAGTTTACTTTCTTTCAAACACCATCAATAAGAGGGAGCTTCCCCTCCTAATTTGAAGAGCAGTTTATCTGTGCATAGCTGTCCGTTTTCAAATCCGCATTCCAGAGGTGCGAATTTAAACGCCAACAAGAGCTTCCCGGGGCAATTTTTCTCGAGAAAATATGGAACATGGGTTTTGTAGGCAATGGAATTCTAAGGCAACCCAGATGATTCGATTTTGGAAAATATGTGTTTTTGACCCACATGCAAAGGAATCTTCGGAAAAAAACACAGTGCTTTTAGAATAAAAGCAACAGGGCAATTTTCTCGAAAAAATCTAAGACAATGGTTTTGTTGTTGATGCTGAAATATGCGAACCTAGATGATCAGATTCTGAATATTTTTCCGTTTTCTTTGACATGCGAAGAATACCTAAGACGAGAATAGAAGAAATTAGACAAAAAATAGAAATTTGTTTATTTTGCTTCTGAAGAAAATCACCTATACTTGAACTAAATTCGATGAAGTTTGCATGCTTTGAAAAATTGAAGTCTGGAAAATTAATCTTCTGAACAATCTGGACCTGGCACTGAAAAATTGAACTCAAAGCACCTTTAGATCTTCTGTTGCTCAAGAAAACCGCCTTTGCTTGAACCTATTATGATAATAATGGCGCCAATAATGACTTAAATAAACAAATTCAAGTAAAAAATCGTCCCATCTTCATGCAATTAAGCGCCACACTTAAAATATTCGACTTTATTTTGATTGGACCTCTGAAATAGTTAACTGAATGTGAAATAAACCCTATATAGAGCGCCACCTTTGATAATTCAGTTAACTTAGCATGCAAATTAGTTAACTTAACATGCAGAATAAAATCGTTCCTTTTTTGCAATTAAAATAATCTCACTTAAAGTCGAATTATTTAAATATTAAATAATATTTAAATCCACCTTTCATGGGAACTTAGTCATCTTCAATTCAAAAGTCAAACCTATGACTCAAGGCGTCACTTTCCAGACTAAACCATTTTAATGAAAATTTAGATTCTCAAACCTTGTCGGAGCCCAGGTTCAACCAATGATTCTGATTGACTGACATGCCCAATCAACTGGCTGACAGTTTCGTTGAAGAGTAGGATCAAATCTGACAAAAACACTCCTTGAGACTGCAATCCATAAAATTGAGGTCTGAGGCTTCAAAAATCAGGGCGTCTTTGGCAAAAGTTACGCTTTTGACCCCATACTTAGTCAAACTTTCATCATTTTTCATCACTTTGAAGGTGATTCTAACCTCCTTGTATCTCGCGTTCGGCAAAACTTCAGAACTGAAAGATAGGTTCATTGCGAAGCTGGCTCCATTCTACACAAGAGCTCTTGGAGAGCACTTTTCCAAATTCCATCATCTAATGGGTTAAAATCAAGGGCGCCCCTAGCCTTTAGGGGTGCTTTTGTTCCTAGACAACCATTTTTTCAGTTGGTTGAATCTACACTTAATCTCTGGCTGTAGGCTGCTGACTTATCTTCTGACCTGATTGAGATATGCAACAAAAAGTTGGAAACAACACAGACAGGATGAATACCTGAGATGATAAAAAAGACTGTATTCAAGGCTCCAAAACCTTGGGCGCCCCTGGCCTCCAGGGGTGCTTTTGCTTTTTTCCTTGACATTTTGACGAAGATTAGACCTTATCTTTGACTCTTGATTCCGGCAGTTCAACAACTCAGAATGACCTGTTGATGGATGCGTTGCAAAGCTTGATCAAATATTAGACAAACATCCTAGGTATCATTTGATCAGAAACCTTCATCTAGTCCCTCAAAAAGAGGCGCCCCTGGCCTCCAAGGGCGCTTTTCCTTCCAGTGTCATTTTTCTATCTCCCTCGTTTCTCATTCAATCTCCTTTATCAAGTGTTGGACAGGTCCCGTAGACTTGTAACCGGATTCATTGTGAAGCTGATAGGATGCTAAGTCGATGCCTTGAAGAAGATAGCCTCTGAAAACCACATTTGGTTACCCAAAATGATTGGCGCCCTTGGTCAACAAGGGCGCTTTTGCCTTGGTAATCTTAAGTCCAACCCCCATTTTACATGTCCATTCACTCAACCGCTACTACCATTTAATAAGTCCCACAAACTAGCTAACAGATCCATTGCGAAGCTGGGCTGAAGCTGAGAAGATCATCCTGGAGATAGTCAATGCAAAAATTGACATTTGATGCGTTGAATTCTTGGGAGCCCTTGGCCTCCAGGCATTCTTTTATTTCCAGACTTAGCCATTTTTCAAACTTGCCGATTCTTCATTCAATCTGCAAATTCAGGTGTTAGATAGATCTCTGGACTGGCTCATAGGCTCATTGCGAAGCTGATAGGATTCCAGAGAAGACCTCTTGGAAGTGACAAATCCCAAAAAGTTGATTTTGGCCCTTGAAACCTAGGGAGCCCCTAAGCCTCCAGGGCCTCTTTTGCTCCAGAGTTAGAAATTTTTTGATGATTTTCATCCCGACGAAAAGTCCCCTCTGAGAAGAAGCATCATTTCACACATAACTCACCATCAATTCTTCATTTGAGCGTTTTAAGCTTAGATTTCAACACCTGGTATCTGGCCATCTGCCATTGACGACCTCAGAGGTCCTAACTTTTCACTTGAAAAAGTGAAAACTACCCACCAGACTGAAACTGAGTTTTAACTAAATCTGACTTCTCCAGTGTGATCGTGAAGTAAAATAAACCAATCAACACAATTTTTAGTCAATTCTGACAAGTTTCAATTTTTAGGGTTTTTGACCTAAAAACAGGGCACCAGAAACCCTAATTTTCATTTTTTTCAAATTTTGCCAGTATCTTCTTGACATCAAACTGAAAGTACATACTTGAATTGCCCAAAAACTATGTTTTTAACTCTCCAAATATTAGGTGACTAACTCAGTTATTGCTCCTTCACTAAATACAAAATTATGTTAGATCATTAAACCTTATGTCATGAAACTATTAATTTGATAAGCCAATGTCTAAAACTATTTGGAGATTCTAACTTGATCTGACAAACAATCCCAATTTATGTTTCTTTTAACTATTTCCATAATAGTGTTGGTAACAATTTTAATCAAAAACCATTTACAAGTATAAATAAGAAATTCTAAGGTGGCAAAATCTGGTCTTAATGCATTTCTTTTAATAAACGGGCATAAGGTTCTAGTAAATAATTATACTATCAAAGATAGAATTATAGGTTTTCCAATTCCATTTGATACAATTATCATCTATTCTCATTCAAACTATCCTTAAAGTTCTGCTTATAATTATTATCTAGGCATCTGTTCCCATTCATAATTCATAAGTATCTTATATATTAGGTAGATTATTTTTTTTCTTGTTTGACCATCACATATTATCTCTATTGGCAATCTATCCTTAATTAGATTTCTAATGCATAGATGCAGATAATTTCAATTTCCTTATTATGAAGCAACTTATTTCAACTAATTTTTAAACAATAGGTATTCAAGAAACCTACCAATGTCAATATATAAAGTCAATGGTCTAAATATTCAGATTATGCTATCAAATTTCGACACATAGCATGTGAGCTCAATTCATGCATGTATACTAACATATGATAGGTCTTAAATGTACACCATAAGATTAGTTTTATCATATTCACATTATCAAAACTCTTATTCCTTAATATACATTCGGTGAAGAGATTGTCCATTTCTAACTAGTCATATATAGGATAGTTCAACTGGGTGTAACATTGTTAACTGCACTAATGAATTAGAGTTCCTATGTAGGTGATGATGAAACCAATTTATTAAAGTTGGTGTTGATGAATGTCCATTCATTTAAAACTTGTATCCAATTTAGCTTACTAGGCAATTTTGCAACATTTGACGTAGATACATGTGAAATGAGGTGGGTTTTGAAAAAAAAAAATGAGGTGGGTTTGATTTCCTGACCTTTTTAGACCACAACTCTCAATGGCATGCCTACATATTTGCATGCGTAGAATCAAGTTCATCTAGTTATTATAACTGATTTTATAGGTTGTTAATGGATATGATTTGAGTCTTCAAATATCAATATACATTTGATTTTAACATTTGTGATGATTGATGTTTTGTGTGAGCCTTCAAAGACTTTATTAAAAATACTTAAATATTATTAATTTTTACTTAATGTTTTATTTTATAGATGAAAATAAATTGACTATTTGTATGTAATATTAATGGTTTTAGGCTAATCATGGGGAGGATAGTAGTTTTGCTTGGTGTAGAGAAGGGGGATTCGCTACTCACGAGTCTCTTTATTCTCAAGAGAATCCCAGGGAGCGAACTGCCCTAAACTACCTCAAGGAACAAAGCGAGAGCTTCAAAATCAGAATGAGTAGGTCATACAGGTTTTTCAGACAGATTAGTGAGTTTTCGGCCAAAGGATGGTAGTGTGTTTGGGGATGTCAGCGTGGTGCGCTGGAGTCCCAAAGGTGCGTTGGCGTCTCGTATGGACTGAAAACCGAGAATGTCACAGGAAACAATAGAGTGACTACTACTCTAACTGCTAAGAAATCTTGGAATGCGAGAAAGTAACAGAATATGATAGAACTGAAATAAGGTAAAGTAAATGATAAGACTGAAGAGGATAAAGAAAGTGCTCACAACAATTGAAGTAATGAAGCCCCAGCAAGTAATTATCTTCAATTCCTGCACACATAAGAGTGAGGAAAAATGTTGGGGTTGTTTAGGGGTTTACCTCAGTCAAACCCCCGTTTCGGTGTTCCCACCTCCACAGATAGCCAGAAAGATTGAGAGAAATAATAAGCAAAAATGAAATGAATGCAAGAGTGATAAAAGCAAACCTTGCTCAAGGAAGAGAACCCATATCTCAAAATAGAGATGCAATAGATAGGGGATGTGAGAAATCCCAAGATGCTCAAAGATACAAGGTAAGCAAGATATCACTTGCAAGGCTTAAGCAAGCAAAAGAGAGAAAGAGACAGCTGTAAGAGCCAAGAGAGTTGCAAAGAGTGTTGCAAGGATGTGAGAGTGCTGTTGTAGCAAGTTGTAGAGAGCTGTGTAAACAAGAGAGCAAAAGAGAAAGAGAGAATGTTCAAGAGAGAAGCCCAAAAGCTAGAGAGAAGCCAAAAGACAAAATGAAGTGAAAAGATGGATTTAAAAGAGAGAAGAGGAGGGAAAAGATGCTTGTCGAGCTGTTACAAGGCATCCTAGGCCGTTACCACTGACAAAAGTTGCTAACAAGTGGCAAGGCACTTGGAAATAGTCGTTTGAATGTTGAAATGTCACAAGACACTGGCGCGGCACACAAACGTCCGTGTGGCGCACTAGTGTCTAGACACATCACGCTACAAAACGACGAGAACGGGAAAAGCACAGGGTTTGACACAAAGCTGACGTGCAAAGGTAGTTGTTGAAAGGGGGTCTTGAGAATCTTGAGAGGAAGAAAGGCTGATGTAGGGGCTAAAATGAGTCTACACAAGTGCTAAGGGAGTGGACACTAAAGTGGATACAAGAATGTATGTGAAATTGCAAGGGGTGCAATTTTACGACATTACACTTGGGTACCTATGATCCCAATGACTGAAAAATTGTTTATATGTTCATATGTGAATTGGCACTCCAATGCTCCCCCTTATCTACCAAAATATTGACTCATTCTGATGATGGATCATGGAGTGTGAATTGACAAACTAATCATTTTTCCTCCTTGAACTCTCTACTTCATCCTGATGATGGATCATAGAGTGTGATCTGAAATGTTGATGCAAAAAACTATTGACACAATCAAATCCAAAAACAATTCGGCAATAATATTTATGGATTGTGGAAATCTGTTTTCATTACCAAAATATGTCTGTACTTGACGAGTATTGTAATTTCAAAATAATAATGATCAAATACATTTGATTAAAAGATACCTTCAAATGAGGAACATACAATTTCATATTCCCTCTAATAAAATTGATCCAAACTTCCTTATGATGTGACAATGTCCAATAATTGGTAGGCAACTTAAGTCTTTAAGAAAATTGGCATATATCAACATTCCTTATTATTCGATTCATAATACTATGATACTTGCATGTTCCCAGCTTACTTGCCCATGCCAATTTTTCCATCTTCACAAATTTTTACTTACCAAAATTTTAAGATTTAGTCTCTCAAATCCCTTCTTATTAGATTGTAAATCCTAGTCTCAAGTTCTACTAAGAGTAGTGTCGTTTAACAATTTTAGTTACAAGGTAAGACTTTAGAGAGAAATATATTAACTCATATTATAATGAGTTAAGTAACTTATAGTAATCATCTAAATATATGAAATTAACTTATTTATTTATGAGGTTCTTTGATGGAGAGAAGTAGAATTGGTTTTCCCTATGCTCTGCAGAAGCTACGCACAGGTGTAGAGGCTGTCCCTATGTGAGCCGCTGGGCTTTTACATGCCGTTGCATGTGGGAGATTGAGCCTTGGCATCCCTTGTTTCTTTCACCAACTTTGAACCCATTTTCTCCTACGGCCTCTTTTAGGGGTTTCTTCATTTCAGTTTTCTTTTGGTGAGCCTATCTTTTGGATTGGGGGGTGTGGTGTGGTTTTGCTAATCACTCCTCCTTTTTCCTATGCTTCGTTATCGGTGGCCAATATGGAGCCTTCTGGGGGACCCCCCAAATATGTCCTTTAAAGAAGCATTAAATGGTTTGGAAACTTACTCTTCTAATCATGCCAATGTGGTGAGTTTTTAAATGCATGCAACTCAACAGTACAAATATGTCCATTCTTTGGGTCTCCAACCAAAATCCAATGGTTTTTTGGAGAAGTGTGTGGATCGGCCTGTGTTAGTCATAAATCCGAAGACTATTGTTGATGATGTTTGGTATCTATCAGAGCATGCAATTATTTGCATGTTTATGGATCTTGGAGTCTCAATGCCTTTTTTGGAATCCTGAAGGGGACATCGAGATTATTCTAGCGGCAAATGGTTATTTCTTTGTCATATTTTCTCGCATGGCTAACCAAAATATGATATTTGAAGGTGGTTCATACTTCCACAATTAGGTGAGCTTGTTTTTTAAACCTTGGCATGTAGGTTTTGATCCTGTGGAAGAGTTACTATCAAGAATTCCTATCTGGATCCATCTTCCAAGGCTTCCAATGGAGTTTTGGCGTTTGGATATTTTGCAATCTATTGGGGCAATCATTGGGAAGCCATTGGGCCCTTCTTGTCAAACCCTTGACAGGAAGAACACTACTTTTGCTCGTATTTGTGTGGAAACCAACCTAAACAATGGCCTTCCTAAATCCTTGGAGATAAAGCTTGGTTGCATGAATTGGATCCAACAAATCAACTACGAGGCTCTTCCTTTTCGATGCTGAGTGTGCCATGAGTATGGCCATTTACAAAGGGAATGCACAAAAATGGGCATTAAATATTCTAATACCAGTCTCGAGGTGCATGCAAATAGTCTAAAGGCTAAAGGGAAAGCCTCGATTTAGTCTGAGATGCCTGATTTTGAGGGTTTCATGCCGGTCAAATCTCGATCAAAGTCAAAGTCGTCCATCCGACAAACCAAAGGTTTTCTCAAAGGATCTTCCAATAACAAATTTGATGTTCTTGACAACTCTGATGAGGGAGTTCTTGAGGATAATGTCATGGCTAACCAAGACATCCCTCCCTCTATCTCGGTGCCAGGTAAAGACTCTACACCCTCCTTGTCAATTCTCTCTATTGAATTACAAATGCCTGTTTTAGAGGGACCAATTCCTACTCCTAGTCAGACTGGAAATGTGGAAGGAATTCAAGATGTTTTGGAGCCATAGACAGTGGTGGGAGACTCTACTCCTTTAAACCTAGTTCAGGTAGAATCAAGTGTTGCAATGACCACATTAGTTAACATGCAAGGGGCAGAGGTTAAATATGATGGGAAGAGGAAAGCAACCATTCTACTAGGTCTTCAACAAAAAATATTAAAAAAGGAAGTTTTGATAATGGGTCCAAACTAGGAAGGAAAAAGGATCATGACAAAGTTAAGCTAATAGGGTAACCGGTAATCCTTGGTGGAATCGGGTATCATCAAGACAATCAACTCACTTTTCCAACCCCCGAAAATGATTGTTATTTCATGCAATGCTAGGGGTTTGAGTAGTATCCCTCGACAAAAGGCTACTCGGGGCCTTATCCACGAGCACAAATTGGATATTGTTTTTATTCAGGAAACTAAATCACAAGTTGTAGAAATTGTAGAGATGTCTTCTAGAATTTGGAATGGCAGTCAGTGTATTAGTATTGGGGCTCTAGGCAATGCTGGAGGTTTGGCCTGCTTATGGGATCCTCGAAATATTACCCTTGTTTAGAGTTTGGGGAGCAAGAACTCGATCTTGTTGATCACTTCTTGCTTGGACACTGAAGAAACTATTTTACTTACTAATGTGTATGCTCCCTCGGATCTCTCAGGTAAAGCTTTACTTTGGACCCATATAAGATTTGTGAGGACTTGTAATAACCCTCCTATCTCTAAATGCAAATGCTATGCAGCTGAAACTGTTGTTTTTGTGTTTTTTGATGTATTGAATGCTAGGAAAGGAATGACAAGAGAGATACAAATGCAACTGAAACAATGCAGCAAAGATTATATATTATCAGCAAATTGTCTTTATGCGATCTTTACATATGAATGCATACCCGGATAATGAAGAGCATGATTTTCTTGAAATTCTGGAAATTGTAACAGCAAATATATGGCTGGTAAAATGATCGATCTGCTGCTGTAATTGACTTCTCCACCTTGAAAACTCCAAGAAATGCCTTTATTGGTTTAGGCGCCCACAATAATGAAAGGAATGGCTCAAAACTCTAGGCGTTTTGGCCTAGAAGCAACACGTCCTCAAGAAATACTGGTATGGCTGGCATTAATGATGCTGTACGGCCCTTGTTTTCTGTGCACAATGTTTAATAAATGCAGCCACTAAAATATTTTCCCTTCACACTTAAATCTGCTTCAAACCCTTGCTGGTATCTTCTCAATTTTGCACCATTTTGACTTTTGGATGAAGCCAAACTCACAAGCAAACCTTCAAATGATGTTGCACACCCTCAGGATGCAAAGACAATGAAAAAAACTTGTTCTCCAATGCTGGTATAAGCTGGAATTGCAGAAACCCTTGGTCTCTCTCCACAAAATGACAAAGAACTCCAAAAAGACAAAGTCAAATGCTCAAAAGGTGAGGTCGATTTGCTTTTTGGGCTCTTATATACTTCCTCCAAAGAGGTCGATCCACTTGGTTGGCTTTTTAATCATTAAAAATGCTTTTCAATTGCTTTTGTTGGCTTTATGATATAACCTCATAATGGGCGCCCAAATCAATAAGTTATTTAATGTACTTTTTAAGTGTCATGGCCCCATTTGTCATAAAGTACAAACATAAACTTTATAATATGCTTTTCATTAATAATTATTATTATTAAAGTCACCTTTAGTAACAATTAAATGACATAACTTGCTCAATACACCTTATTCACCATGCCAATTGAACTCTAGGATCAACATTGCAATCAAATCACGTCTAGGTGCCTTACTATAAATAGTAACATTGGACTCCACTGGCTAAATGACTTACTATAAATAGTAAGTATGCAAATTGAGTCCCAAATCCTTTGCAAAGGCCAAGCCTAAACCAAACAAAGCTCTGGAGATGAATAATGTCATCATATGACCAAGTATCTGCCTCACAGGGCCCTCTATCCAAAATCATTAGCCTACGAGGGCCAAATAATAGGCTAATCGACGAGATGTTGAGACAAGCAAAAATGGGGACATTACAAGACTTTATCTCCATCTCTTCCTTGTATAGCAGCAGGGGATTTTAATGCAATAGTTAGTCTGGAGGAGAAAAAAGGTGGCATGGATTGTCTATGCCCATCTTCTCACTTATTCAGGGAAAACATTTCGATCTTAGATCTTGTGGATGTGTTTCCAAGAAATGGGAGTTTTACATGGATCAATAGAAGAATTGGAGATAATTCAATCTTTGAAAGGCTTGATAGAGTTTTGGTTTCTGATCATTGCATTGGTGATAGATGGGCCTCTTTTTCGAAGATTCTAGGTTGGAAGGGCTTGGATCACTGGCCCATCAAATTCTCTTCCTATTTTTTTTTCTCTTCCAAAACATCCTCCAAGTTTCAACTTATGTGGATTCATGATCCGGGTTTGTTCAAGGTCATGGAGATCTAGTGGCCAGAAGGTAAGCTTGCTTTTAGGACTTCTATGCATTCTTTCTTCAAGAGGCTCCAATTCATTAAATACAAGGTCAAGAAGTGGAACAAATTTTCCTTTGGAAATATTTTTCATGCTAAATCTTTTTTCGAAAGGCAGTTAGAGGATATTACTTCTTAGATTAGGGAGGAAGGTTTGACAAAGGATCGTTTACAACAGGAGTCTGTCTGCTCCAAGCATCTTGCCGAATGGGAGATCCAAGAGGAAGTATTTTGGAAACATAAGTCTAGGATTGAGTGGCTTTAGGAGGGAGACAAAAATACCTCCTTTCAGTGAAAGAAAGAACAACCTTCTTTCCTCTCTTACTTCGACAAATGGGGATCAATTATCTTCATGCCAAGATATTTCCAAGGAGGCTGTTAGACACTTTTCTGCTTTATTGGAAAGGCAAGATGCTCAAGATAACGAAGTCGTGAGATTGGTGCTTAATAGCATCCCCTAATTGGTGACAAGAGACACAAATTGTGCTCTCAGGATACCTATCTCTATGACTGAGTTGGAAAAGTTGTCTTCAATATGAAGAAAGGTAGGGCTCTTAGAACCGATGGGTTCCATGTGGAGTTCTTTCAAGTTTTTTTGGGAAATTCTGAAGAATGACTTGTTGGAGGTGGTTAGGGAATCTTAGAAAAACAAACAAATGCTAAAATCCATTAACACACTTTTATTTCTCTTTTCCCCAAAAAGGATGGAGCTTCTTCTTTGGATTTTTTTCGTCCTATCTCTCTCTGTAATGTTACCTACAAGATAATCACCAAAATCATTGCAGAAAGGCTTAAGAATTGTCTTGTGGACCTCATTTTGCTTGAGCAAGGGGGCTTTGTAAAAGGTCGCTAGATTATGGATGGGATTGTTGTGGCTATTGAAGCTGTTCACTCTATGTCATGCTGTAAAGTGAAGGCTATGTTTATAAAGCTTGATATGTCCAAGGCTTATGATAGGGTCAACTGGTCATTCTTGCAAAAGATCCCGTCTTCTTTTGGTTTTAGCTCTAATTGGATTAACTAGATTATGAGTTGTGTTCTTTAGCCTCCTTCTCTGTTCTCATAAATGGCATTCCATCCTCTCTTTTTCTTGCCTCTAGAGGATTGCGGCAAGGGGATCCTTTATCCCCTTGTTTATCTTAATGGATGAGGGTTTAGGTAGGTTGTTGAGACTTCATAACAAGAGCGGGCTTATCCAAGGTTGGTCTTGGTCTCATCATCTTGGTTCACACACCTATTTGCAATTTGTGGATGATACAACCTTATTGGGGAAAGTCGAGTATTTTCTTTTTCAACACTCTTGAGATTATCCAGTGCATAATTTCTAACATTCTCCACTTTAGGATTGGTAGCTTGACCATTGAGTATTTGGGGATTCCTTGTTCGACTAGTAACCTTGGTAGGGAGCATTGGAAGAAGATTATTGATAAATTCCACATGAAGGTTAGTCATTGGACTTTTAGATGGCCATCTTTTGTGGGTAGAGTGACCCTCCTAAATGTTGTCATTCAGGCTTTAACTATTGTTGTACCCATAATAAATTTTTGCTTCAATAAGGCATTTTGCTAAAAATAAGGTAAATCATGCAAAATTGTTGTCAAAACTCCGTTTTAGGTCAAACAAAACATAGGCTTTTTGTGGGTTTATGTCAAGGAAGATACTTGCAAAATTCTAAAAATTTGAAAATTAGGGTTTCAAACCCCTGTTTTTAGGAAAACCCCTAAAAATAGGACCTTTCTAGAATTAGTTGAAAATGATTTTGATAGGATAAATTGGCTTCACGATCACATTGGTCAAGTCAAAATCACCAAAAAGTTTGTTTTACTCTGGTGGGTCTATTTTCATTTTTCAGGAGAAAAGCTAGGACCTCTGCAGCCATTAATTGCAGAATGGCCAGTACCAGGTGTCGAAATCCAAGCCTCAAAAGCTTTAAGGAAGAATCCATGGCGAAAAATGTTTAAAAAGATGCTTCTCGACGGAGGGGATTTTCAAAGGTCGAAAATGCTGAAAATTTTCTAAGTCTGGAAGATGCACGCCTTGATACCAGAAAGTTGCTATGCAGTCAATGCCTTGGCGAATTTTTCAAGCACCCGTACATGTAGCATGATGAAAGCAATTGCTATGGTGAACACATCCACGTCGTTGACAACGGTGATCAAGTTAGTTGAGCTACAATGGTAAACGCGAAGTGCGAAGAGGTGAAGATCTGAAAGGAAATGATAAAGCTGCAGCCAAAAGAGCACTTGATGACCAAGGACGCCCATTAGTTCAAGAGGTCAAAGGTAGTCATCAAGTCTTTCCTGGACAGTCATCTTCTTCGTAATTTTGCCAGCTTTACGACTGATCGTCAAGCAAATCCAATAGATCCATCAAATGTCGTCAAATGAAGGCAGAGGCAGAAGGTGCTAGAAGCAAAAGTCATAAAAAATGACAATCAAAACATGAAAAAAGAGCCCTTGTTGACCAGGGGCGCCCAAGCATAAGACTATCCAGATGTCAGTTTTTGAGCAAACTTATCTTTAGGTGATCTCCCTGGCATCAGCTCGGCTTTGCAACGAACCTGTTCGCTAGTCTACGAGATGCGTCAAATGACGACAACTGTTGATCATTCAAGCACGTAAAATGGAGGGTAAACTGATGGACATCAAGGCAAAAGAGCCCCTGCTGACTATGGGCGCCCATCATTTTGGGCAACCAAATGAAGTTTTCCATAGTTGTTTTCTACAAGGCATCTGCTAAGCATCCTTTCAGCTTCGCAATCAATCTAGTTGTGAGCTCATGGGACCTGCCAAGCGTTCACAGACGAAGATCAAGCATAAAAATGCTGGAGACAAAGGAAAATTAAAGGACACAAAGAATTGAATAAGTATCAATGAAACTGCACCTTCCTAGAAATAGGCGCCCAACC
Organism: Sequoia sempervirens; assembly: GCA_007258455.2. Taxonomy (NCBI): domain Eukaryota; kingdom Viridiplantae; phylum Streptophyta; class Pinopsida; order Cupressales; family Cupressaceae; genus Sequoia; species Sequoia sempervirens. The sequence continues at coordinate 6,026 of VDFB02392861.1, read as the reverse complement.
TTTTGGGTTGTCAGATACAGTTTTCAAGCTCCGTAACCTCCAAGAAGTCTTTATCCGTCTTGATCAATCTTAGCAACGACATTGTCTGCCAATTCAACAGATAAATCAAACATTTGATGATGAAGATCAATAACTGGGGGCTCTTCGTGAAAGTTTGCAAAGTGAAAATAACAGCACCAAAGGCCAAAAGTGCCCCTGTAGGCTAGGGGCATCCAAGCTTTTAGAACCTCCAAATCAACTTTCATGACATGCAAGGCCAGTCATTCTTTCTGGAGCTGAGCTGGTTATCCATTCCACACCTTGGCACATTCACTGGAATCATTAGTCATCAGGAATCTCAATCATAAGCACTGAAGGTCAAAATGACATCCAGAAATTTGGCCAAGTGTAAAGGAAAATGCTCTCACAGGGCAATTGAGATTGGGTTAATCAATCAAGGATGTAAATATCTGGGCATCGTCAACATAGATCCAGTTGACTGAAGTTAGGATATTTTTGAAGCCTTTCTATGCCTAAAACATCCCCAAATGGGTGGGAATCAGTGCTATGAACTCCAGATCAGGCTAATTGACTCCTCCATGTGTTGGTGCCTAAACTTGATTGATTCAACATCAAACACTATGTATCAATTCTAGACTTCATTATTCATTGTTTCTCTTTGCAGGTTGACGCTCAAGAACAAGCATTTTTCCTCTCCAATGTCCTTTTTGAAGATCTAACAGAGGGGTTTTCATTGTTCTTCATATTTTTGAAGATCAGTTGCATAGAGGGACAATTTATCAGAGGTTGCATCTAGAGGCATGATTTTCTTGAAGATCTAGAAAGGCAGTTGATAACTTTCAATCTTCTTCTTGTCTTTTTTCCTCTATTCTTGTCTTAGATCTTCTTGCATGTCCAAGGAAACAACAGATAATCACAGATCTGACCAGCTGGGTAAGATCAACACAACTTTTTCAACAAAACCCACTTGTTGAATTTTTCTAGAAATAGTAACCTTGCTGCCCCTATTTTCAGGGATTTCCGAAAAAAGTCACGAATTTGAAAATCAAACAAACTGGGTTTGTTCAACATTGAAGCACGAACTATACCCATGTGTCGGATTTTTTTCGGAAAAATACTTCTCGGCAGGTGCTATTTTTAGTGGTTTTCAGAAAAGTTGTTTGAACAATATTGTGTGCACAGTCAATCTTTAAGGTTTTCAGAATGCAATGCTCTCAAGATGAATACAAGACCAAATCGGTCTTGCTACATGTTTTTCTGAAAACGGTTGACACTGATCTGCATCGGGCACACCCAGAGGTCAATTTGGACAAATTGACAAGCATAGACACTCAAGTCCACATGTCCCATATGGTTTCACCTTGTATATCTGATAGCCTTACAAGGCCAGTTTAGAGGATTGATACCATTGGAATTCAGCGTGTGTAACTAGTTCATGTGCATTTCTCACAGCTAGAGTGTTCACAGTCAAACTTAGCAGTTTCATCATAAAACACTCTTTCATTGAGAAGAATCAAGAAAAACATTGGAAGCACAAAGCTGCGGGAGAAATAGAGGTTATCACTCTAGTATCGGAGCCACCAAAGTTACCAAGAGTAGATTGCAGGTGGTGAAGAGATGTTGCAGAGGCACGTCGTCATCCTGCGAAGCATTAATTGTCCAGAGGCAAAAGAAGTCAACGACTGGATAGAGGAGCTGTTAACTAGTGGTAAAGAGGTGTAAAGCACCTAGAAAGGACGTCCTACCCTCCAAAATAGTATTAATGACAAACAAGAGTTAACTTGATGCCCCTTTCCAAGTTAACTCACTGTCCCATAGATCATGCATGTCTATTTCCACTAATTATGGATGTCTATTTTGACTTCCACTAATTATGGATATCTATCTCCACTAATTGTGGATGTCTATTTTGGAGACACTTTTGTAATTTGAGTTCACTTTTAGTTTAGTTTCAGTTAACTGAAGTAGATTTCCAGTTAACTGCTTGATCCCCCTTTTTATGAATAAATCTTGCTAATTGATAGACAAGAGCTCATTGTTAACTCAAGGAGACTTGAGGGTTGCCTACTCCTTTGAGTTCTATAAATAAGAGCCTTTGCTCATTATTTTGGAACCTTTATTTACTACACAAAATTGCTGTGCCATTGTGCTCACAAGCTTGCAAGTCTATATTTGTTCACTCTTGGATGAGAGTTATTTGGTTTGATAAGAATTGTGTATGATTTCGTACCTTTGCTGTCCCAAATCTTTGTAATTCGTTGAGAAAGTTTGAAGAAAGAAATCAAAAGGCACATGCTATTTGATCCAAAAGTTTCAAGTTCTTTCAATGTCTTGTTCTTACAATCTATTGTTTCAATCTCCCCCTTGCATAAGTGCCGTCACCTCCTTGGGTATTTTGATGTTAATGATTGTCGTTTGATGTTGTGTAATGACTTGTGTTTAAGCCTACACTTTGGACAGGTGTCGTCACCTCCTCGGGAATCCTGTTATTCAACTCATTGTCCTTTGTTGTTTCTAGTGATCTAAGTGAGCCTACACCTCGGACAGGTGTTGTCACCTCCTTGGGAATCCTAAGATTCAGCTCACCGTAAGAGTGATTGCTTGCATAAAGCCTTATTGCAGCATAAATCTGAGAGTTCAGAACCTCGGGCGCATTCTAAGAGACGGTTGGCCCAAGTGATCCAACCATCCATTCCCGCTCCTATGCCCTCATGCTCTGTTTATCTTGAGGAGATAGGATAGATTAAAAGTTATCTTAGTTGTAGTTAAGATTTGTAGAAAGCTAAGAAAACCTTAGCTGTAACACATTGTGTTTATGCACCCTTGTGTCCTGCCCACTGAGTAATAGGAACATTTAGTTTGTTTTACTTTTATGCAAACATCAACAAACAAGAGGGAGCTTCCCCTCCATAATTTGAAGAGTAGTCATCACGCACTGTGAATGGCTGTCCATTTCCAATAAGCACTCCAAAGGTGCTAATTGAAACACCGACACCTATCTATAGATTCCTTTAGTTAGCTGCTCCTAAGAGTTTTCTTAGGGACTTTGATGCGTTATCCAAGAGATTTTTGTGGGTAGGTAATCTTGATTCTCAAAAATGGTGTCTTGTAAGTTGGAGCCAAATCTACAGACCTAAGAGAGCTAGGGGCCTTGGTCTCTGCCAAGCTCAACTCAATTGTCAAGCCTTGGCTGCCAAACTTTTCTAGAGGTGGTGCAAACATGCTTCTAGCCCTTGGGCTAAAACCTTGAACTTCAAGTACTTGGGAGCGGTAATGGATGTTGATATTCCTTGTATGGAGCTCAAGGGCAAAGGCTCTATGATTTGGGACACTATCAAAAAGGGAGCTTTGTTAATCAAGCAAGGTTTATTCTTGACCATTAATAAGGGCAATAATGCTTTATTTTGGGATGACTAATGGGACAATAACCCACCCATATCCTCCTTTCCCCACCTTCCTCTTCAGGGCATCTTTCTAGACGCAGGTTGGTACAAAGTGGCCTACTTTATGATTCATTCTCAATTGAGAAGGTCCTTTCAAATTTGGAAGGACCTGAGAAACTGGCCTGAAGGGGGCTCTTCAAAGGATAGGGACTTCTTGGCTTCTATTCTAGCTACTAGATTTTGTAGCACTTTGGAGGAGTTTGATGATATTGCAATGGGGGCACAACCCTGAAGGAGAGTACACTGTAGCTCTTGGGTATCATGTTTTGGATGTGCATGATAAGAACTATATGGAGTGGCTTGGCTTGAAAAGAATATTCATAAATGTGGGTTTTAGGGGCCTTCCTGCTTCTTATGCAATTCAAATGAAGAGACTTTGTTGGCATTTTAATTCGCACCTCTGGAATGCAGATTAGAAACGAACAACTATGCACAGATAAACTGCTGTTCAAATTAGGAGGGGAAGCTCCCTCTTTGCTGATGGTGTTCAAGAAAGTAAATTAAAACTAATTTGCCTATCTTTTTGTTCAGCGAAGAGCACAAGGTTATAAAACTCAAGCGCTGTAGCTGAGATTTTCTATTTAAGAAGTTCAACTACAACTAGCCTACTCTAATGACGTTTCTAATTTCTCAAGTAAACGTAGAGCAAGAGAATTAGAAATAGACAAAGTTTGATTCTCTGACAAAATACTTAAAGTCTTCTTCCAACATACATCTACTTACTTTCAATGCAAGCTGAAATTAAAGATCATATAAGCATAACACATAAACAAAAATCTGAGACTTTATATTAGGGCAGAAAAGCAGGCACAAGACTTTATTTCCTCAAATTTCAAGAACAAAGGATTACACGTCCGGGACGGCAGGATTGTAGCAAAATAGGCTTACAGTTTAGCCATCAAACCGGAATACATCAACACAAGACACATGCACTAAACAAGAAGTTTGGAAAAGCAATGCCCTAGAAGTTTGGAGCACGAAAAAGCGTTCCTACTTGCTCACTGATCCCGAAACCACGAAGAACACCGAAAAAGCATGTCATTTGAGTCTTCAAATCTTCATGGAGAGAAGAGGGAAAATCTTCTTGCTCTAGACGCCAACCTGCAATAATGGATAATGAAAGACAAAATCTCTCTTAAATAAGTTGAGGTTGAGAAAAAATTGCTTTCTTTTTTTGCTTTAAAACTTTCGAAGTCTATCCTGAGCTGGTGCATCGAACTTGGACACTTTTTGATGTCGAAAGATAAAAATTGGAAAATTGACTAAGGCATTCAGCCTTGAGCGCCAAGCTTCTCCTGGGGCGCTTTTCCTCTCCAGACTTAGCCAATTTCCTTGAAATTTCAACTTTTTGCTTGATTTTGACCTCCATTTGACTTTGATTTCTAGATGCTCAAAGGATCCTGTGATCTGACGGAGTGATCTATCACGGAGCTTGACTGATTTCGAGAAGATTATCCTTGAGGTGATTTCTGACAAAAACTTCATTTGATGCTTCAAAATCATGGGTGCCTATCTCCTCCTGGGGCGCCCAACAAAACAAGTGTTAGTCATTTTTCTTAAAATTTCAACTTTCTGTTTTTTCTCATCTCCAAATGAATTTTTAGTTCTGGGAGCTAGACTATCCCGACGATCTGGCTGTCAGATTCACTGAATAGATTGTTGAATTGTAAGGAGGGTGCTTTGGATGCAACATCACTTGAAAAGTTGATTTGGGGCCTCAAAAGCTGGGGTGCCTATCTCCTCCTGGGGCGCCCAACTTTTCCAGTGTTAGCCATTTCTGTGTTCCTCAACTTTTACTTTTCCTTGATCTTCTGATGAATTCTCATTTTTGGATGATCGAGGCATTCGATGAATTGATGGTTGGACTCGTTGGATAGTTGAGGAGATTCTGAGGGGGGTCTCTTGGAGATGATATCTCCTGAAAGTTGAATCTTGGGGATCAAAAGCTTGGGCGCCTATCTCCTTCTGGGGCGCCTAACTATTCCAAACTTAACCATTTTTGCTTGATTTTCAACCTTCAGATGTGGACCTTCATGTTATACCTTCAGTTTGATTTGGATTTTTCGGTGATTAACAAGTCTGATGATTTGACGAGGACATCCACTGCGAAGCTGACAAAATATTGAAGAGATTGAGCACATTTGCAAACCCTAATTGCTGGATTAGGTCCTCCAAAAGGCTCGGCGCCCCTAGCCACTTGGGGTGCCCAGAATTCTCAAACTTAGATTATTTTTTGATATTTTCATGGTTTGCGTCCCGCCACTCTGTCATAACTCCTTCGACCAATCTGAGTTTTAGGCTGATTGGTTGATCTGATGACTGCGTTGCTGGGCTCACTGCGGAGCTGAGAAGATTCTGAACAACATTGCCTGGGAGCACAAAGTCTAATTTCATCATTTGACCTCCAAAAAAGCTGGGCACCTATCTCCTTTTGGGGTGCCTATGACTTCTAGACTTAGTTTTTATTCTGCAAATTTCAACTTCCTCCTTTGTTTGACATGCTTGCCTTAGCCTTGCTCGCTGGAGATGAAATTTTTTCTAAGGCATGAGTTTTTGGGCGCCTAGACTAAGCGCCCCGCTTGA
>VDFB02392860.1:0-23160 GCA_007258455.2 Sequoia sempervirens | reverse complement strand
ATTTTGGGAGAAAGCAAGGTACAGCATTTATAGGATGTAGACAAGAATAGTTCAACATAATTACAAATAATTGGATTTGAAATGGTTACACAAATTATAGAGAAAGATTTGTTTAGTGCACACTTTTTCCTCTTAAAATATCTTTGTCGAGTTTGATATTTTTGCAATGCAACATTTGGATTGCATAAATGTCCCTTATCACCACTTTGTTTACTGTAAACTTGTGCTAGTGTAGATGGATGAGGTTCAAACATGAGGGCCTTCACCTCCCTTTTATAGAGGGATCTATTTGTTAATTGATCAACAACTTAGAGCATAAATCTTGGAAAAGCGTCTTATGCAAGAATTTTGAGAAAGGAGATCAATTAAGCCCTCTGAAAATTTATTTCATTTATTATCTATGCCATCTGATTTTAATAAAAGATGGTGGTAGGTCATGTATTAGTAAAAGATGTTTATCACAGTAATATTGCAGGTGGATTTAATTAGTTTTTGTCTGCTATATTGATCTTGCACTTAGAAATTCTTGCATCCTTGATACAATGCTTTCTACCTAATTGAGTGCAAGATTTGCATGTTACACATAGCCTTCAAAAGCCTTAGAAAGGAATAGCTATTGTCCAAGGGGGAACATGCTTGTAGCAGTGATTGACGTGTAGATGTTTTCGTTGTCATACTGCATCTTTGTACCTTGGACAATAGGCTATTCACAATTGCTTAGTTCCAATGTTTACTAATATGAGTGAAATAAAATGTTTTCTTTTAAATTGATTATAAATTATGTTTAATCTATGAATTGTGCATTTTTACCTTGGGATTGCTAAAATAAAACCAATCATGATAAAGCCACTTGCAAAAGTTAAAAAAATCCAAGCCTAGCTATAGAAGGAGACATATTAAAGCAAGACACCAACATTTGTCATCTATATTCTATATAGGCTTATAGCTTTTAGTATCAGGATAACACATATTTATTAAACCATGTTAAAATATAATTTAGCTAGAAGCTTGTTCATTATAGTAATTTAGTTTCTGAAACTTTGGATGATCCCACACAGATCCCAGACAATCTGGGTAACATCTGCAAGGCTGAATCTGGGAAATATTGAAAACCTCATTTTCTGATTTATTCTGCATCTTTGTAAATTGCATTTTTAGAGGCCGTTGGAACATTTTTGGACGACAGTTTTTGTGAAAATCTTCAATTTTTGTTTTTCTGCATAGGCCTTTTAAAGATCTTTCCAATCCACCAAAGAAGTTTGGTTTTTGCCTAGCCGGCTAGAAGTTAGGACCTCACCTAGTTGGGGTAACAAAAATAAATATTTTTGCATTTTTTCATTTGATTTGGTAGTCTTTTGGCTGTCCATTCCAACTTACAATGAGGACCCAGGAGTAGTGACTCTTTGGTTTCCAAGGGAAACCATAGTTTTGAAGTCTTGCACAGTTTTGGTTCTTCTCGTTGAAAAATGTATATATTGCTGGTTTTTGAATTAATGAGACAGAGCTGTAGGTATGCATCTCTTCTATTGAGTTTGCCAGCTTGTATGAGCTCTCTATTCTAAATAGAAGTTATTTTATAATTTGCATATTGTTTGTTGCATAATTTACAATACAGCCAGTCCCTCACAGGGTATTGTCCTCCAAATTCCCAAATGAATTTGGATCATTGGAACTCACACATTAAACTAACAAATATTTCAATTCATTTTGCAATCCTCGTCTTCTTTTCAATTTTATCAATTCAATTTTTCCCTTTTTGTGTAATGTTTTGAAAATGTGTTTTAGCCTTAAGGAGCGTATCTTTAAAGAGACTGTCATGCTTGTGAATAGATCTGCATGTTTATTCAGTCAATCAGTTAAGGTAGATTAGAGACACCTTTGATCTTCAAAGAAAATTCATGATACAGCCTTTTATATTGCTGGTTTTTGAATTAATGAGACAGAATTCTAGGCATTTATCTCTTCTATTGAGTTTACCAGCTTGTATGAGCTCTCTATTCTAAAGAGAAGCTATTTTATAATTTGCATATTGTTTGTTGCATAATTTACAATACAGCCAGTCCCTCACAGGGTATTCTCCTCCAAATTCCCAAACTAATTTGGATCATTGGAGTTCACAAATTAGACTAACAAATTTTTCAGTTCATTTTGCAATCCTCTTTTGTTCTTTTAAATTTTATCAATTCAAAATTACCCTTTTTGTGTAATGTTTTGAAAATTTGTTTAAGGAGTGTATCTTTAAATAAACTGTCATGCTTGTGAATTGATCTGCATGTGTATTCAGTCAGTCAGTTAATGGTAGATTAGAGACACCTTTGACGTTCAAAGAAAATTCATGATACAACCTTTCATATGCAGAAACGCATGCATAAATGCTAATGACAATCTGTTTTTTCTGTGCAGCTGCAAATGGAGTTGTTATTGCGACAGAGAAGAAATTGCCCTCAATACTTGTTGATGAGTCCTCGGTAACATTCTACTTCTGCTGTTATATTTATTCAAGACAGTAGGAAAGTTGAAACACCATCTTCTGCATCTTGCATACTTTTTTGAGTACAGGTTCAAAAGTGTGATAGAGTATAGGTTCAAAAGTGCCTTTCTGAATATAACACTGATGAGTAGGATCCAATATATCTAACTTCATGTCTTTACTGTGAGGAACTACTTTATGTGATATAAATGTAACTATGGATGTTCAATTGGTGGGAGTTTTGTCCCAGTGATGGTCTCAATCTATGTCTAACTAAAGTTACTGGCATGAGCCTATTAGAGAAATTGTTTATACGTAATGCAACATATTGGAAGCTGCACTTGCACAAAACAAAAAGCCAAGAAGTGCACACTAGTATGTTTGGTAAGATACATATAAGTTATTACCTTTCTGAACATCTTGTCTCAGTGGCACACAGTATCCTGTAGGTTTAAAATTTAAATGAATAAGAGTGCATTTACAGAGATGATATTGTACTCAACCACTCTTACAGGGAGAGATGCTGCTATTAGCATCCATATCCACCCTTTTAAACATCGTGTCTGTGGCACACAGTAACCAGTAGGTATAAAATTTAAACGAATAAGGGCGCATTGACTGAGATGCTATTGTGCTTGACCACCCTTACAGAGTGAGATGCCATTACTAACATTCAGATCCAAGATCTCTTATATAAAACAAAATCCTCAGTTTAGAGGTGCCTTAGGAGCTTGTAAAAGGAAGAAATTTTCCCTTGGCTCAAAGGCTTTCAGTGTGCATCAGTTGGGTAGTCAACCAAAATAGGAAGTGGTAAATTGGAAACAATGAACAAATAAGGTCAAATGGCTGTAATATGATACAAGATTGGAGAAAACTAAAAGTGAACTGTAAAGTTCAAATGGCTATAATGTTTCTCCAAGTTCTAGGATGGGGATACAAAGGGATGTGGATTGCATTTTTGTGATTGGCAATTTTTCTCCCAAATATGCAGGAAAGTGGGGGGAACTTTACACTCTCTCAATTCTCTCTCTTTCTCACATACATGTTTAGCCTTGTAATTGTATAATTAAAGTTTAAACTAATAAACATTATTTTACATTCTAAATAGCTGAAATTCAAATCGCAATCACAGCTATGGCATTGAACAATGAACATTCAACATTGACATTGACCATTGAAAATCGAAATTCAAAATTGAGAGAAACATTTAAGTAATAATAGGGAAGTGTACATATGAATATCTTATTGTCATTATATAAATGATCATGAAAACTAAAATTTGAAGATGGCTCAATTTTGGTTTTCTTTAGCTCTAAAAAAATGTTTTTTTGTGTTTATAAACAATTGTTCAGAGGGAGAATGTTAGGATTGTACCCAGTGTAAGGAAGCTAAGGTAGCGGAACAACTTTCTACACTAAAATTTGAAGATGGCTCAATTTTGGTTTTCTTTAGCTCTAAAAAAATGTTTTTTTGTGTTTATAAACAATTGTTGAGAGGGAAAATGTTAGGATTGTACCCAGTGTAAGGAAGCTAAGGCAGCAGAACAACTTTCTACACTAATCTTGAGAAAAGTATAATGCAAAACTTTATAGATCTTTAACAATTATAGAAACATAAACAAAAATAAACGTAAATATCATGCGTACCACAACACAGTGATTTACGTAGGGAAAATCCTTTCAGGAGAAAAACCCCACACTCGAAAAGCCGCCCAATATATTATTCAGAAATCATAAGGATTACAATATACTTGTAGAGTAAGCTTCTCATGGGAGTATCACCATTCAGAGATCCAGAGGCAACACGACCGCTATCAAACTCTCAAAATACATTACAATACATAGTCGTAATACAATGCCCTCATGAAATAGGGTTGCCTTCTAGGGCAAGTCAAACTAACAAAATATCGACTGTCAGATCTGAGACCTAATGAAGAACGGTTCAGATTTACAATAATAAAATATAAATAAAATTTTCCGCCCCCAAGCCTTTGTAGAGGCATGCGGCCCTCAAACTCCCCATCGGGGGGATGATCCCCCCGGACCCTTTATGGGGGGGTTATCCCCCCGCGCCCCCCTACGTCGACGTATCAAAAGTACCTTATATATCAATAGTACCTTATGTATTTGCAAGGTTGAGACACATTTTTCCAACAAATCTCCCACTTGTCAAACACCTTGCAAAAGCAATAGGAGGGTGTATAAACATCATCTCTTAATTGCTAGGCACCGAAAGGCCCATTGATTCTGAGCACCATTTGAACTTCTTTGTGCTCACAGGATTAGTTAAAGAATCAACAACATTCATCAAAGTCTCTACCTTAACCAGCTTCACCTTGCCATCTTCAACCATATCTCTAATAAAATGATACTGTACATCAATGTGCTTGGTCCTGGCATGAAATGTCAGGTTCTTAGCTAGACATATCGCATTTTGACTATCACAATAAATTCTCACTGCACCTTGTTTTATTCCAATATTTGAACATAGTCTCTTAAGCCAAATGGCTTCTTTACAAGCATGAGTAGCTGCCATATACTCAACTTCAGTAGTGGACAAAGCAACCATAGCTTGTCGCTTACTCATCCAATTAATTGCACCACCAAATAAAGTAAACACATAAGCATTGGTGGATTGTCTGCTATCAACATCACCTGCCTAGTTTGAATCCACATAACCATGAATATCAAGGGAAATAATGTCTTTAGTCATATTACTATGATAACACAAGGAATACTTTGAGGTACCACACAAATATCTGAAGATTCTTTTAACTGCATCCCAATGAATTCTACTAGGATTAGACATATATCTGGAAAGAACTCCCATTGCTTGGGCAATGTCTTGTCTAGTACAAACCATAGCATACATCAAACTTCCAACTGCACACTGATAAGGCACTTTGCTCATGTCTTCCATCTTTGATGGGGATGTTGGACAATTTGAAATAAATAACTTTGTTCCAGCTGAAACAAGAACACATAATGGTCTACAATCTTGCATATCAAACCTTTGTAAAATTAAATTGACATACTTTGGCCAAGCCATAGCTTTCTGTTTACTCTATCTCTTCAAATTTCCATCCCAAGAATTTGTTTAGCTGCACCAAGATCTTTCATTTTAAATTTAGCAACAAGTTGAGATTTCAGTTCTGAAATCATACCTTTTCCTTTACCAATAAATAACATATCATCAACATATAATGCAATAAACATAAAATGATCACTATCACTTTTGTAATAAACATAATGATCTGATTTAGAATGCTCAAATCCCAAACTCAACACATATGTATCAAATTTCTAGTACCACATCTTAAGACTTTGTTTTAGGCCATACAAAGATTTCTTCAATTTGCAAACCAATTTACTTTTACCTTTCACCACGTAGTGCTTTGGCTGTGTCATATAAATATCCTCCTCCAAGTCACCATGAAGGAAAGCAGTTTTCACATCCATTTGCTCAACCTCTAAATCATAAGCAACAACAATAAAAAGCAAAAATCTAATGGATGTCATTTTTGCAATAGGAGAAAATATCTCACCATAATCAACACCCTCAACTTGAGAGTAACCTTTTGCAACCAACCTTGCTTTGTACTTTTCAATACCTCCATCTGAACCAATCTTTTTCTTGAACACCCATTTGCAACCAACAGGTTTTCTTCCTTTAGGCAATGGTACAAGATCCCATGTATCATTCTTTTTCAAAGCTCCCATTTCTTCATCCATAGCAATCTTCTAGGATTTTGCATCATTCATACCTAATGCCTCTTCTACCGATCTGTGTTCATCCATGTTAGTATTCAAAGCAAAAATGCATCTCCAATCATCAGGGGAATACCTTTCAGGTGGTTGTCTATGCCTTGTAGACCTATGAACAAGCTGAGTTGGAGGTTCTTCCTCCTCTTCTAAAGATTTAGAGCTAGATGAGCTGTCCTCAACTTCTTGTCTATCCATGGGCCTCGATTCAACTTTCTTAGGTGTAGAAGGAAATTGAATCACATCTTCCTGTTTACTTTGTTCTTGCTGCAATGTAACAGAAGAAGGATTAGTTTCTCTAAAAATAACACTTCTACTATGTATTACCTCCACCTACATAAAATAAAACCAAGGATATTTTGAACCATTGAGAAGGCACTAACAATGTATTAGAAGTCTACACTTGGCAAGGCCTGCTCATGGTTAAAGCAATTGCTGAGGACACGTGTCGTGATAGTGCAAGAGCACAGCCTCATTCATATATGCCTAGCAAGAAACTATGCTGTGAAGCACAAGCGTGCTACAGTTAGAGTTTGACATGTGGGTAACAAGCAAGACCACCAAGAATACTAGGTGCATAAGCTTTTGGGGCTATGCACATTGTTTATTAAGGTGAATAGCTCAATTGGTAATTCAAATGAAGGGCTGGTTAAACAACATCGTTGGAGACATCCGTAAAACAACTTAAGGCATTTCTCATAGGCTTAATAAGTCGCTGATAAATCAGAGTCTCAAAGCACCTAAGCATGAAATGAAGGCCAAGGGTTTTAGGATACGTAATTAACTCTACATGACATGGACACTAAAACACTGATTTTTTTTTTGCAAGGCCTAACACAGTCATCCATTTGAGCACAGTTTTATGACGTGTAATATGACTGCTTTAGGTGAGCTATAGAAGAAGAATGGGTTCAATTTCACTCTCCGAACATATTTTTTCCCACATGGGAGAGGTGTTTCTGTTGAAAAGTTAAAGTGATCAGTTCCTGTCTGGTTGGAGTAGGTTGCTAGGGGCTTGCATTGACAAAACTATTCATGTAAAATTATTTTATGAAGTTATTTTAGTGGTTCAGAGCAGGCTTGGAATTGTAATTTATTTTAATCAAAATTTATTGACAACTACATTGTTTTAGTGTCTTGCTTTTCACATCCGGAAAGTCAACTTTGAGTGATTAAATGGTTGTCATTCAGGCATGAACATGAGCTATTGAAGTAAGTATTGTCACCAGCCATTACAATTTAAGAAGGATTGTATTGCTATACTTTTTCATCCTAATTCTTATTTATCATACATCACTCGCAAATTCTTTTGATTATATAACACAACTCTATTCAAATCTACAGTTTCGTGAATTAATAACCTTTAACTGTTTATAGTTAGCCTGAATTTTAGACTGTGATATACAGACAAATCCTTGGAACATGATCCACAGACTGTCAATTTCCAGGCCTGGTTGATGTGTGAATGCAGTGACACGTGGAATGGTTGATGCAGTTTTATAATGATGAGAATAATTCTTCATTGTAACAGAAGTAACAACAGAAAAAGAGTGCTCTATTTGATCTCCACAAGAAGGGCTTTGACATGATCTGCCATATGTTTCCAATCTGCTTCCTCTCTTCTTGACTGATTTAATGATTATCATTATTTACTAGCAAATGTGGGGAATCGAATGTATGGTGTCTAACATGTCTTTATAGTTTGGATGAATTCATGATTTTAATTTTTGACAAATCTTGGAACAACTGGTTTGGTTCTCAAACCAATTTGTACTTTGACACTTTTCTGACCTATTTTCTCAGTCTGCTTATCTTTTATGAACTGATCCAATGATTTGGGATGAACACTTTGTCTCCATCCTTCAGCCAGCCACCAAAGATATATGCCAATATTATATAAAAAATATCTCCAGCATTCTTCTCCATCCAACCAATCAGTTGATCTGTAGCGAAGTGGCATAAGAGAGCAACATCTAACATAGGCCTTGGGGTTCTGCCCTGGTACTTATTTTGTTGACTCTGGCAGACAATCTGTGATTGAATAGCTGTGGAACAATAAGTAGCTTAATTATCACTGTGTTGGTAAGCTACATTTCTTTAACCAGTGTTGAGAAAAGTGCAAGACTATGGGTATTGTATAAATCTTAGAACCAGCATTGAAAAAGGTTGCAAGGTTGGGTATCTATAAGTCTTATAAATTGTTGTAACCTCCTGATTCACAATATCTTTTCAACTATATTTCCACGAATGATCCTTCAACTAATGATCAAAAGTGCTAGCACGTGTAGTTATTAGTCCTTACCGCTTTTGGTCTTGTATCTACTGATAATTATGACTTTCGTGGAAATCCTTTTTTGGCTAAATGGTTATTTGATAATTTTGGGCATCCTTATAAGCTAATTGCAGTTGCTATGAGCATCTCTGTGACTTTTATGCCAACTAAAAATAGTACTCTGGAGATACATTTCATCCATTGTCAAGTCCTTTATAGCTACACTTTCTCTACATTATGTACATATTTCTTATGTGTACCTTAATGACGTACAGTTGACAAGATATTGTGGTACAATCATGAAATGTAATGTGGTGCTTTCTCTCGGGCATTTCTTTGTTGATCATTTAGGTAGTTGGAGGCTCTTGGATGCAGTCGCCCTTCATTTATTATTCCACTAAGGTAATCTTAGTCAAAAGAACCATTTTGTAAACAGATGAGGGATGTGCTGCACAATGAAAGGGCATTGGAAGAATTGAGTACTTTGAACTGGCAAGATATTGAAAATATGTACATTGCTAGGGGACAAGAATCACTACTCTCCATAGCAGAAGTTTGATAGCATATTCAAAATATTAAATTATCATTCAAAGTTTAAAACTATCATATATTACTTTATATTCTGTTAGGAAACAGGTCATATCTATCAAACTAGTTTTGGATCAGAATTCATGCATGAACAGCTGTGAGAATAACTATGCCAGATGATCGTATTTGGCAACTCTCCTTTAGGTGTAAATTCACAGTGTTGACATGTACTGGAGTGGTTCAAGACATTAATTAAGGAGGAAAGGCTAATCATTCTGGTAACTGCACTTAAGAACATAAATAAATGCCTCAGTAGTTCTTTTTTCACACTGAAGGACTCATACCTAAGAGTTCAATGCGTTCTTACATTCTGAAAAACTAAGAACAAAATTTGTGTCTATAAGGTGTTTTGATGTTCTTTTTGATTTTTCTGCTTAGCAGAAATGCAACAATCTTGATGCTATAGATTTGTTCAAATGAGAGCCATGCATCTCCTAAATTGTATGATAGGATGAGGTAGTTTAAAGGGTGTTTACCATCATCCTGGCAAGTGAAAAGTTAATCTTGACTGCAACTTAAACTTAATAAAAGCCTTGGAAACCTTTAATCGTCTTGATCTGATCAGAGGTGCCTTTAGCGTGGTTCCAGGTTTTATAGGTCATGATTGGTTTGAATAACTGGAACCTGAAAATTTCAAAATGCTTACCTTGTGGTATGGTACACTATTTCATATGCACACATCTCAGAGATAAGGAGACTTGTAAGAGAAATCACCCAATGTCTCTCTGAATTGCATCTCTTGGAATATTGTCCCTAACATCTTGTGACACCTGAATAGATGTCTTCTGCTTCAAAGAGAAAAAAAGGAAAATAAAAATAATCTAATATAAAAAAGATTGATAAAAAGACTACACCCAGCCCATTTTTCATTCAAAGATTAAAATTGGCAGAAAATTTGGAGAGCATGCAAAGCTTGTCTATGAATCACAGTTGAGAGGAACAATCTCATTTCATTGTGACTAAATGTTTATAACAGTTTATTTTAGCTTATAGAATTGTATTTTGAAATTTGTATCTTTCATCTTTGTATCAGATATATTCTGTACCCAGATATCCTTGTTTTGAAAAAGGGGTTCCTGCTTCTATACACATACTCATTCTCAAGTATCCTGGTGATTATAGTTTGTATCTCACAGTTTTGGCAAATAATTTGTACATTTGCAAGGGGTGACACACTTATGTTTAAGTTAAATATCTACACTTCTTTTGCTATTTATTTACTTTTTAACCGAATTAGGCCTAATATACCAAGTGTGACAAAATTATCTCTTCGCAAGGCTGTAATTCTTTTACCATGCCCATTCTAGTCATTGGAGGTCCTAAATACTATCAATATGGAAATTTAAGCAAAGAGTACCTAGTGTCACCGAAGGCTTCTCCAAATAGGATTTTTTCCTTGATTGGAGCGTAGCATGGCTACAATCACACTAAAGCACTGTGAAGATAAGTAAGATTAATTTAGTATTAAGAAAGCTAAGTTGGAGAAAACATTGAGCTCAAACATCTGTTAGGCTTAAATAATATTAAGTGCAGAATAACACAAAGAAGAAATGCAGAATGATTCTGCAATTAATTTTTAAACTTAAAGTGTTTTAATGCTTATCAAAGTTATGTTGTGAATCAAGCATGCATAAAGGATGTGCGCCACCACATATGTATGGAAAAACATGTAGAGACCACCTCTAACGTGGTGCACACTTATCCAATGGCAAATGTTGCAGACAAATGGGAGTTTTAAGGGTGCACCTGGCAGGATGTATGGGGTTAGTTGAAATAACTGGAGCAAATTGAGGAAACTAAAAAGGGTTAACCTCAATCTATATGGAGTTAATCATCACAATCACCGTGAAGCCCCAACAAAGCAATCCATCCAAGTAGTATTGACAATGATGGCTAAGTTGCACTCATTCAGAATAAGTTTCCCGCCCAAGGTTGAACTTAGATTTTCTCTCTTTTATGTTGAAGGGTTCATTTTTCTTGCTGCAATTATGGCTTAAGGGATCTTGATGGAGGAAAATCAATCATCATATTAAAAGGATGATTGCTTCGGCCGCCAAAAGTGTAGGGTAGGAGGTTAAGTAATTCCATGTATATCCTCTCAGTAGCAATTTGGTACTGAAGGATTCTAATTGAATAATTCTATTCACAAGTTTGTTCCTCATGCTGCAATTTTGGCACAAGGGATCTCAATGGAAGAGAACCAACCATCATATCACAAGGGCATCTGCTCCTGCCAAGCTGCACTTCCTCACTCTACCAAGAGTTTAAGATAAGAGGCTAAGAAATTCTATGTATATCCTCTCAGTTTTATCTAATGAGGTACTCCAAGCGAAGGATTTTATCTGCCTGAAGCTTTTTCAAAGGGTGCAGGAAAGATTGAAAGACGTGGAATTTTTTTGTGGAAAATCCTTTATGGAGGAACACATCTTTATAGAACTGATACGTAAAGGGAGTCCTTGAAAGTGTGCAAAATGCAATTCTTCTGTGACTGTTAATAATCACGGTTTTGAGACATTCCAGGTGATGTGCAAGGCTTTATCAGATTCAGAGGCTTCATGTTGCTATAGTTTTCCCCATGGGTTTCTTCATGTGTTATAGCTTATTTGGATGCTTATATGTTCATTTTTATAGATTTCTCTCTTCTTCCAAGTAACTGTAATGTTTTTACGGTAATCTCTATAGGTTTTTATGGATCAGGTGCTATCAAAGCAGGTTGTATCCATTTGTGGCATAGTGTAGTGTTCATTTTCTCCATTTTTGTTGGCAACTTCTCATTTTATGGTTTGGTGAGATTTTGGGGACCAAGAACCTTTGTATTAGGGGAGGTGTGATCATAAGGGGGTTCTTGAAAGAGTGCAAAAGTGCCATTCCACTATGACTGTCAGTGAATGTGGCTTTGAGACATTCCAGGTAAATATTTACAAGGTTTCATTAGATTCAGAGGCTAAGATTGTTAAAGATGGTTGGATGGTCATGGGACATCTCAGTTCCAGCTTTGGCAGTTGGGAAATCCTGAAGGAAAGAGGTATTTAGTGCTCTATGGTGAAATTGCCAGTTCCCATAGGCAGTGATTTCATTTTCCCTGATGTGATTTCATTTTTTCTGGGGCAGTTAGGTTTTTTTTGACTTTTTTCCATTCTGTAGGAGGTGATTTCCACACACATGGAAAATATGTCAATTGGCTCTGCAAATTTTTGGTTGTTTCTTTGATTGTTCAGTTTCCAAAGGTTTTGTACAAGGTCTATATAAGTACTAGAAAATCTAGAACTAATTGGAGGACAAGAATGGAAGTGCTTTGAGCAGTAGAGAGGGATAGTTTTGACATCCAATGTCCATTGAGGTCTTTGGAAGATCTAGAAGTCATGGAGGTTGAGGAAGATCCCATGTGAACCCAAGGAATAGTTTTGGCATCCAAGGTCCATTTGAGGTCTCTGGAAGATCTCGAAGTCACAAAGGTTGAGGAAGATTTTATGTGAACCCAAGGAATAGGCAAGGAAGATCCAAGAAGCCCCGTGGAAGTTGGAAGATCCATTATAAGACCCATTTTAGTGATCATTTTTGGGATTGCTATAGTGTGATCTCTTGAATGTGTAAATATTGTAAAAACTTTTTGAATAGATGAGAGTGTCTTGTAATAGCCATGGTAGGTCTTGGAGAGGGTTCAAGCTCAATAACATTATTACATTGACCATTTAACAGCCTATATAAGCTCTCAGTTACGGAGATAGTGGATGAGTAGGCCCTTTAACATCACTCTTGTTAGAGTTTTTCCCATATGTGGGTGGAGATAGTGAATGGGGAGGCCATTTGACATCACTCTTGCTGGAGTTTTTCCCATATGTGGGTTTCTCTAGCATAAATCCATGTTCTTCATGTGTTATGACTTTTTTGATGATGAAATATATTACAAAATACCTGTCCTTGTTTTCACGGAAAGCTTTGTAGTTTTGATAGATCAAGAACTCATGCAAATGATGTAGTTTTGACAGAGCAACTAAGATGAGTAGTGAAATGATAATTGATATTTGATATTCATTATTAAACAAAGGAGAGGAATATTCCTTATATAAAGAATTACAAGACGATGTTTCTAAAAAGAAACAATCTTAAACTAAAGAGAACTAAAGCAAAAAACAAAAAGTTACTAAAATTTAACTGAAGCAAACTAAGTTAACTTAAAGTAAACTATCGACTGACTAAAAGCTAAGATGACCATTAAATATTACAATAATACTTTAATACCCTCCCTTAATGGTCATTCTACTAACTAAAATAAGTTTATGCATGATCTTTTGGAAACATATCATCAGTGACTGATAACTTGAGAAGCATAACCGCCTCGCGATTACTGGTTCTTTCCCACAGAACAATCAAATCTAGACATTGACACTCGAAAATATTAAGCATCCTCTGCTTCTAGGTATTATAATTTTTCCCATTGAACCTTTGGCTGCTTTCCAACATGATGTTGGTCAAAGACGCCATCCCTCTCATTTTATAAGAGCATGAAAAACGAGGTAAAAATCTGTGATCAGGTGGCATGGAACCCAAGGTGATCAGTTGGCGCAACTCCTACAATTTAAAAAAAACGACAAACAAGGACTCAAAACCCACAATTTTGTTGACAAAAAATTGCCAAAAAATTTAAACTTCGCCCTAGGTAGCAAAAAAGGCACAAATTTTTTTAGGGAAAAATATGTCAAAAACTATGTTGCATGAATCTCAAAAAATCCGTCAAAAAACTCAAACTTCGCCTAGAAACCTTAGGTGGTAGAAAAAGCAAGATTTTTTCCAAAAAAAAACTTCAAAAAACTCAGAAAACTGCCCTAGCCACGAGCAGAAACAACCAAAAATTTTCAATTGTTTTTTTCAAAAACTCTCGACTTTGCAGAAATAGATCCATGAATTGCAAACACAAATCTTCGTGTGGTAGACAAAAATCCTTTAGTCATGCGGGAGGCAGGATAGAAATGTGTCCAAAAAATTATTAGAACTAGACGTAGTTCCTATTTTAATGCTTCAATTTTCTTTCAGTTATGTCTAATCATGTCTTCGCAATTATGTGATTACTTTCTGTTATGTCTATAATCACGTAACTGTGATTATTGGATCTCTTGCTTTGTAAATCTCTATATGTATACTCTGCCTTTGTTGAATCAATTAATTCGATTATTCAAACTACATCTGTATTATGGTATCAGAGCTAAAAAATCGTATCTGGGCGCCTATCATGATTTTTTCAAGACTTTGAAAATTGCGTGATTTTCTTCTGAATTTTTTTTCTTTGTTGAGTGCGATTAGTCTCGGCATGCAAGGGTTTTGATTCGCGTTTTTGTTTGAAGGTTTTTCGACTAGTTTTTCTCATTGCATCGTGTTCCAGTTGTGATCTAAGGCGCGTCTTCGACCTTCTTAAATCGTGTTTCTTCTTGTTTGGGTGGATTTTTTCCATGTAAAGGGTCGTATTTTTGTGCTCTGGCTGTGTGTTTTGTTTTCGTGTTTTGTTTGAGTTTGGACGTGTTTTTCTGCGTCTTTCAAACTCGTGCTTGACTTTGAAATCTTCCTGTGTGTCGTGTGTTTTGGGCCGTGTGACCTCTATTGTGTGTTTTGTTGTGCGATTTGTCTTTGCGGATCTCTGCAAATACATCCTCTTCTTGCATGCGACTGCATGATTTTTAAATTGCGTCTTCTTGCTATTCAAGCTGCGCGACCTTCAGAGATTTCGTCGGGCTTTTGGCGCGCAATTTGGTGTCTCCTAGGCCGCTAGGGTTTCTGGAATTTTTTTTGATATTTGTGACGCAATTTCCAGAATAATATTTGTGAGTTTTCTGCTGCTATATTTGGGCTGCATTTTTCCTTTTCCATTTTTGGTAGGATTCTATGCAAATTTCTCAGAAATGCGTTTTCTGAAAATTGTGAAAAATCCTCTGATTTCTTGGATGGGTCAAAAATCTACGAACATATTCTTTGTGGGTTTTTCGCAAAGATTTCTGGGTCTTCGTCATTTTTTTTTGGGTATGTCAGAAATCCGTACATTGGGATTTGTACCAGCTATACCTATTTTTGCCTCGAGATTTGAACTTATTTTCTATCATTATTTCTGCCTTGGTATTCATGTCATCAGTATTTCAAGTATATTTTTGTAACTAGGGTTTCGTGTTTTTCAAATTTGCCAAAATTCTTCTTTGTGCCTCGAAATTCGTGTTTGGATTTCTTCTTGTGTTCAGGGTGTGTTGTCTCGAATTTTGTGCCGTCTATCTACTTGTGTCATCTTCGTTTTTTTGTGCCTCAAAAAGCATGAAGCATGGCCTCTTTGACCAACATCATGTTGGACAACAATTAGAAGTTCAATAGTCGCAACTACAACACATGGAAGCAGCGTATGATGACGATATTTGAGTATCGATGTCTTGACCAGATTCTTCAGGGTACCACAATATGACCTCTCACAGTTGATAAGGATCAGGTGAAGTTTGATTAGCAAAATCGGGAAGCCGTTATGCTCATAAAGTTATCAGTCACTAATGACTAGTCACCTCAGGTTCCGTTAGGTAAATTAGCGAAGGAGATTTGGGATCTTTTGAAAACTCTTCATGAGACTTCCGACAAGAGTCATGTGTTCTTTCTGAAGAACATGTTTTCCATCGTCATGGATGAGAATACACCTTTGCAGACACACTTGATTAGGATCAAGGACATTCGAGATTAGCTCGAGGCTATTGGTCGGAAAATGGAGGAAGAAGATATGGTGGTGATCACTCTGAAGAGTCTACCACATCCGTATGAGCACTTTATTGAGACACTCAACATTACAGCGACTAATGTTGACTTGACGTTTCCAGATCTCTACAATAAACTTCTACAGCAGGATCGTTGGAAACAACAGTTTGGTACTAGTGCCACTTCATCCTCTTCAATGCAGGCATTCCCTACAAAGACATTTCAGAAGAATAAGGGCAAGCCTTTGTCCTTTTAGTAGCACAATCAGGGGCAATTTTCAGATTCTTTGAAGTCGAGGAATATTTAGTGCAGTTATTGTTACAAGTTTGGCCACATGAAGAAGGATTGCCCGAAACGCTTGGCCTTTGCACAAGGCAAGCAAGGAGAGTCTAGACCGCAAACACATATGGCAGAGCACACTGAGCAGAATGAGTCCAAAGAGTCTTACAGATCCTGTAAACACTTCTACTTGGTACATTGACTTTGGTGCTTCACGCAATTTCACACATCATTGGGATTGGTTCATTTAGTACACGCCTTTCAAAGATTCAGTTATCTTTGGAGGAGGCGTAGAGTATACTGTTGTCAGCAAGGGCAACGTTCAAATTCAATCTGGTGGGAGAAATTTGATATTTCTTGATGTATACTTTGTACCTAGCATGGAGATGAACTTACTCTCTGTAAGTTAGATCATGACTCACTCTCCTTAGTTGGACATCGTCTTCAGTGTGCATACATGCAGTATTGTTGATAGAGAGACACAGACTATAGTCATTCAGGGACTTGAGGATAATCGTCTTTATAGACTTGTTAATTCTGGTGATTCTCAAGAACACGCTATGGCAGCCAAGAGCACTTCTATCAGTAGTCTCTGGCATCAGTGTTATGGGCACCTAAACATGAACTATCTCTCTCAGTTATCATGAGATGATCTCGTTGGTGGTTTACCTATGATTCAGACTCAAACTCATGGAGTTTGCGAGGCTTGTCAAGCTGGAAAGCAACATTAGACTCCTTTCTCCGATGGCGACTCATGGTGGGCTTCAAGGGTTTTACAGTTTGTCCACGTTGATGTATGTGGTCCAATGCACATGCCTTCTGTCACTGGATCCAGGTATTTTTTGCTTTTTGTTGATGATTTCAGCAAAAAGATGTGGGTGTATATTTTGAAGCTTAAATCAGAGGTGTTTAGCATATTTTAGCAGTTTAAGGCCTTGGTGGAAAAAGAGTCTGGTTCTTTTATTATTACTCTCAGGTTTGATAATGGGGGGAATTTTTTTCCAAAGATTTCTCCACATTCTGTGCTGCACATGGCATAAAGCGCCAATTCACCACACCTTACACCCCTCAGCAGAATGATGTAGTCGAGCCTCACAATCACACCATTACAGAAATGGCACATTCTATGTTGGAACATAGACATGTTCCTAGGAAGTTCTGGGCTAAAGCAGTGTATACTGCTGTTTATCTTCTAAACAGATCTCCTACTCATGCTGTGAAGAAGATGACTCCTGAAGAAGCCTGGTCTGGACGTAAGCCAAACATTAGTCACCTGAAGGTTTTTGGCTCCACCGCTCATGTTTGGATTCCTGATGCTTAGTGCACTAAGTTGGATTCCAAGAGTTAGAAACTCATGTTTACAGGTTATAGTGAGAACCATAAGGCATATAGACTGATAGATACAGACACTGATCGTCTAATCTTCAGTTGTGATGTCGTGGTTGATGAGAATGGTGGGCTCTTCTATCAGTCTTCTCCTATTTGTTCTGAGGATCAGCCTCAAAAAGATTCTGATTTGAGTGTTTATATTCCACTTGATTCACTTTATGGGAGGGATTCTGCAGAAGTGCAGGTACCTCAGCAGCCGCTTCCACCATCGGTCTCTATTCAACACTATTTGGATGTTCTTCTAGATATGTCAGTTCCAGCTGATCCAGTAAAGGTTGTTCCTCCTGATTCTGATATTGGTTCGTCTACTCTATGGCCTAAATGGTGGGCTTCGATGAGTGGCGCTCTTCATGATGATGAGTTACTAGAGGGTAGATCTGCTCGGAATAAGACACGAAATCCGTTCACGAACTCGTGCTCAGTCGTGGGTGCAAAAAACCTTCACACGGGCCCATGGTTTTTGCAAGTAAAAAATGAATAGAAACCCCAAAAAAACGTCACAGAAAGTTGCGATTTGTAGGTGAAAAACCTGCATTTTTCTTCTGAGAAATCCACAACAAAATGCCGACGCGATTTGCATAGAACGACTCAAATTGCCCACGAACCAGTCGAAGAAAATTCTACGACTCTACAAAAGCCCTCCCATGATTTTTTCAACAAACAATCCATGATTTTGAAAGCAAATAAGCCCACGATTTTCACAAGAAAATCCTCACGAACTTTGCTGATAAAAACACCGCGAAACAAATCCAGAAAAGACCCCCGCGATTCTGGCAACAAACCCTCAAAAATTCTTCTATAAAAATCCGTAATTTTTACAGGTAAAAAAAAAGACTCTCCAAATCTTTGCTTGAAAAAAATCTGTGACTTTTTAAAGTAGGAAACCCTCACGACTTTTATTAAAAAAGTAGACAAAAACTTCCGAAATAATTTTTCAAAATTTTCCAAGTAAAACCATTAACCTTCAATTTTAAAAAAAAAATCGAGCAAAAACATCTATAAGAAATTTCAAAAATAAACTTCTTAGGAAAACACAAACTTTTATTAAAAAAATTTGCCAAAACAAATTGAGCCTAAGCTCTGATTCCATGAAATGATAATTGATATTCGATATTCCTTATTAAACAAAGGAGGTGGATACTCCTTATATAAATAATTACAAGACGATGTTTCTAAAAAGAAAAAATTGTGAACTAAAGAGAACTAAAGCAGAAAACAAAAAGTTACTAAAGCTAATGGAAGCAAACTAAGTTAACTAAAAGTAAACTATCGACTAACTAAAAGCTAAGATGACCATTAAATATTACAATAATACTTTAATAAGTAGAGGGGAGCTTTGGTCTTAAAATAATGGGAACTTGCAAGAGAACCATTTTTAATTTTTTGGAAGTGTGATCCTAGCATTTTATACTTAGTTCTTTCTTCTTTCTTCAATTATATACATGACTTCATAATGGTGTTGTTGATTTTATGATCAGATTAGAGAGCAGAGAATTAATTCAAAATCAGATAGAATAACACAGCATATACCCTGGGAAAACCCTCCACTTGAGGGAGAAAAACCCAGCAACAAATATAACTATTATATATATAAACAATGGCAACAATCACTTTACAATGAGGCCAATCACAAGGCCAAAATTCAGCACCAATAATGGTGACAATAACAGATAACAATCTGCCCTTCCTTAAACTGAGATCTGCACTAGGATGAATTCGCAATCAGCTTCATGAAGAATTCGCACTTGTATGAAGGAAAGACTTGAACTTGCTTGATTAACAAATGGAGAGAAATGACCTTCTAAATATACATATTGATAGAGAGGTGCACCTCTTCAAGAGCAAGTCGGCCACCAAGAGAAAATATAATTACAATTAATAAAAGCTAATTACAAGGAAGGTTGGCCCAAATTGAAATTACATTGTTGCCATGTGAAGCGCCCCTTCACATTAATTATCACAAATAAATGAATAGCCGATAGGCTATATGAATTTATGTCTTCACTCTGTGGCTGGAAGGATGAGCCTGAAGCTGCTATAACATCAACACTCCCTCTCAGCTAGGGAGAAATACTTCCAGCTGCATAAGACATATCACCTCATCGTGATGTCAACCACAATGGCTACTCCCATATGTGGAAAGAAGAGATATCACCTCACCGTGATATCAACCATCATGGCTACTCCCATGGATGGAAAGAAGAGATATCACCTCATCGTGATATCAACCATCATGGCTACTCCCATGGATGGTAAAAGTGCACAAGTGCTCATCACTCAACGTGATATCGTCACCTCATCGTGACATTCACCATGGCTACTCCCAGAGGGTGAAAAAACACAAGTACAAGAAAATCATCACGGACTCTCTCACGTGATGTTGTCATGGAGTCACACACATGACTCTCCCAGAGGGTGGAAACAAGGGCTTTCACCTCAAATCTCTCTCAAAGAGAAATGCATTAACAAGGGCTTACACCTCAAATCTCTTAAGGAGAAATGCATTAACAAGGGCTTACACCTCAAATCTCTCTCAAAGAGAAATGCATTAAAGCAAATCAAAAGATCACTGATACTGAGACTCCTTCTCAGTTAGGGCTTCATTCTCCACAATACCAAGCTTGTCTCGAAAGCACACAAACTTTACTCTGGCAAGAGGCTTGGTGAGAATGTCTGCCGTCTGCTCATCAGTGCTGATATACTTCAACTGGATTGCTTTCCTCAATACCATATCTCTGATATAGTGGTATTTGATCTCAACATGTTTGGTTCTGTCATGAACCACTGGATTGACAAGTAAGCTTCACATAGCTTTGATTATCACAATGAATGATAGTCGGCTCCATCGATTGACCAAACAATCCTGCAAGGAGCTTCCGAAGCCACACTGCTTCTCGAGCTGCCACACAAGCTGTAATATACTCGGCCTCTGTGGAGCTCAGTGCCACTAAAAATTGCTTCCTGTTACACCAGGAGATCATAGCAGACCCCAAACTGAAACAATATCCAGAGGTGCTCTTCCGATCAGTGACACACCCTGCCCAATCAAAATCAATATATCCATGCAGCTCCAAGTCCACATCAGAAGAATACCTCAAGCCATATCCAACTATGCCACGCAAGTATCTTAGGATATGCTTTGCTGCAACTAGATATATTTGGCTTGGTTCACACATGAACTGACTAAGTGTACTCCCTGCATAGCAAATATCTGGTCTAGTATTGACTAGGGACATCAATGATCCAATCAATTGCCTGTTCATAGTAGGAACCACCAGATCTAAACTAGCTATAGTCTCCTTAAGCTTCTGGAGATTTGTCTTCATAGGTGTGGACATGGATTTGCAATCCATCATATCAAATCTCTTCAGAATGTCAATAGTGTACTTCCCTTGACTTAGAATCATCTCATCAGGCTTCTGCCATACTTCTAAATCAAGGAAGTAGTGCATGTATCTAAGATCCTTCATTTCAAATTTAGAAGCTAACTCCTTTTTGAGGTGATCTTCTCCAGTAAAATTGAATCACATAAAGAACCAAGATCAACTAGATTACCATTTTTCTTTAGGTTCAGAAGGCTCCCTTCGAATCTTCAAGTACTTGCATCAACCTTCTAACCTCTTCGTCCAAGATTGCCTGCAATGCTTGCCTTAGAGAAGGTTTTCCAGAGCACACCAATGTCAAATCTAGATGATTGTTTTGAGCAATTTTGATCTCAGTAGCTGAAGGGATCCCCTAAGGATTTAGTATCTAGCCTTGCAATACAGTAATCTTCACCTCTTCTTAGTGAGTTACAAAACTCCCTCTTGATCCCTACTTCAGAGATTGCAAAGAAGACTTCTGGAAGTGAACTCCCTCTAGCCACCAACTCAGTCCCATGGCTGCAAGTTGTGACTCCATGCTTGATCATTTCTTTGGTCGGCATGACTTCCTCACAAGATGCCTGAAGCTCTCCCTCCTTGTGCAATCTCTCATTACTTTCTTGCTCCTTGATCTGTCCTGGAAGCGTTTTAGAGAGAGATTACTAACAGTTTATAACTATCCAAAGAAATATCAAGGCTAGAATCATACAAGGTTTACTATCGTAAGTTATAGCATAACACATAATAATTTATGAACAATCTTAAAAACATGAATAAAGAAAACAACCTATAAGTGAAATATGTAGCAAATATCAAAAGATCAGAATGAAGGGATAAAGAACTTATCTTTATTGAATTCTGATGTAACTCTTTCTTCCATCTTTTACTCCTCTCGAGAGTGCTAAACTCAGCACAACAAAAAAATAGTCTGCACAACTACAAATTTCTTGAATGCATTATGCAGCTAGCATATACAACATAGAATCAGGCCTCTCAAGGCACCATCATAGTCCATGCACAAAGAGAATGTTGTCGAAGTGATCATCCAATCACAATGAAAATTTGCAGTTCTCTTTTCATCTCAGAGTCACACTCAGAGATTTTCACAACTAGCATGAACATTTCACAGTGAATGAAAGGTGTCTCCAAAGGATCTCATTCTAGGGATCACAATTCAAGAGAAGACACCATCTTTACTACACACATGATTAAATAACAATGTTAGATCTGCACAACTCAGCAGACTAAAAATTCAGCCTAGAAGAAAAATGATTGCAAGAGTACAAACAAAAATACTTCTCTTTTTGATGGTACACCACAAAAAAATGTTTCTCCGCTCAA
Organism: Sequoia sempervirens; assembly: GCA_007258455.2. Lineage (NCBI taxonomy): Eukaryota > Viridiplantae > Streptophyta > Pinopsida > Cupressales > Cupressaceae > Sequoia > Sequoia sempervirens. The sequence goes on along the minus strand of VDFB02392860.1, from coordinate 981 downwards.
AGGCTCATCTTAACTCAAAATTTGAAGTGGTGGCTGAATAAATTTGAATATGGTCTTTGGCCATTCAAATTTCTCGATGCACTCCAGCTGTGACCCACCTAGAATTGCTATTTAGGAGCAACAAATTCCCAGTGCATCCTACAATGATGGGTTTCATAGAAGCAACAAAGTTCGTCCAGATGTGATGAACATTACTTCATCCAGAAGGCACAGGTCCAATATCAAACATATGACCTGGAAAAGTAGCACTCCTACAACAACAGTAATGATAGAGAGGCAAATGGCACGTCAAGCTTTGTTCTGTGTCTTCACCAATATCGGCAGTTGCCTTGGAATAACACTCGGTCCCTGATTCCTTTCAGTCCCATACAGAGACTTCCCAAAGACAATCCCATTTCAAAGATACTTGCTTCTGAAGAGTATAAACTGTGTAACACTTGCGATGGCAAAGAAAATACTTAAAGCATTTCCAGGTCTACCAACTCCTCTCATACGTGATCAATTTCATATGACAATGGAAATTTTGCTAACCAATATTGTATATAGCCCCGACAACTTAAACACAGATAATACATGATTGTGGCAATAATATATGCTACAGGAAACATAGATGCTCACACTTCTGTAGTTCACACTACAGGGAGAATAACGACCACCAATAGTCTACATGGCTATAATAATCAATTCAGTATGAACTCCTTATGATACTCCTTGCAATATCGATTGACTCTTGAATTCTAATTTGCGACACATAATGATGCGACTTCAATAGGTGAAGCCAAGGAATTTAATCGATGCCAGAATTAGAGTAACGACAATTGAAGAATGATTATGACATTCCCGTTGAAATTTAGTGGATTCTGCCGATTCCCCAACTGTCACCATGCCGTGATATCAAAATCACGATTTACAGGTGCGACTTCTTTATTTTCCTCGAAGGCTTCTTTATCAATTGACCACATAATCGATAAACATATCTCA